>JXCR01141713.1:53612-98655 GCA_002079205.1 Phalaenopsis hybrid cultivar | reverse complement strand
ATATATATGAAAAAATATATATATTTGATTATTTAAAAATTAAAATAATGTTATTTTTAATGTTTTTGGGTGTTATTTGTATATCAAGAACGTGCAACCATGAATATGTGAGGATGTCTCATAGTTGTCGAAGGAAGACGACATGGCATCGTGGGGGCCCACGAGCGATAATTCGATACCCAACACTTCTTCGGCCGACTCCCATAGGCTAAAAAGAGAATACATGAAATTCAATCATTTTCTTATAAATCAACTTCCTGACACAAAACCTACATGGATAAACCTAACACATTTACCTGTTGCGATCAAATGAGTAAAGCAGCAGCGAAATAGCAAGCTGACTTTCTGTCCAATCTATACAGCGGTGAATTATTAGCAATAATTCAAATTGACAGTGTATGTCGATCCATGAGTAAACGACCGCTCGACTAAAGATGAAGCCAGGCAAAGAGGCTGACATAGGCGATCTGTTTTGTTCGGCCAACCAAAAGTGTGGTGTAGGTTTGCGTCGGGTTTGTATATGTTTTTTTGTAGAAAAATCTTGCAATAAATTGTCAATAATATTTTGTCATTTATTGATATTTTCCACAACAAATATGACAGTAATCCAACGATATTATTTATCTTCCAATGCTTTCAGATGCAAAAGTCGACACAAGTGGAGACTAAATAAATTCGACGCAAAAAGTAACATAATTAACAATATTGACCCCCAATTTACCCGCGAAAGATGCAAATCCGACTATAAACCTTAAATGTCTTTAGATATGCCTTGATTTACAACCAATTCAGTCAACGGAAATTTGTTTAATCATCGTAACGCGAACAACTTATTAGAGTCCTAGCCCTGTTCGGTCGGCAGACCTAACCGACGTTGTCCAACCAATAACTTTCAGGGTTCTGGCCAAGAACCTTGAAGACTATCTGCCTAATATTCTTGTATTGATTAAAATATTGTTGCGATATCTACATCTATTAGGGGTATAATGTGTAATTGTACATTCCCCAATCTCTATAAATTAGAGTCCATTCCATTTATAAAAGTCAAGTGATTTTATTGTTTTTTAATGTGCATTTGCTCTCTTTCTCTCTCTCTCTCTCCCTTTAGTGCTCAGTTTCTTGGGCGCCTCTCCTACATAATTTTTTATTCTATATTTAATGTAAAAAAGAAAATTGTAGGTGTTAGATATGTATATATATAAGAATTTGGTGGTATGAATGTGGAGGTCCTTATATTTCATAATAATAAAGTTATTAATTTTATGTAATTTAAATATAATAAAATAACTACGTAATAGTTTTAAATTGGGTTAAAAATATTGATTATGATGTATAAGTTATTTGGTACGAACATAATGTAAACAAAAATTTATGTAATATGGTTAAAAAAATGTATGCAGAGTTTAAATGAAAATCTTGAAGTTTTTTTTAATTATTTTTTAATAAGTATTACATCACCAACAAATTTTTATAATACGTCACGAATCTCGAGGCATAACACGAATCTCGAGACAATCTTTTGAGCAAGAAATATTCAAACTTCGATTAAAAGTCATACAGAACTCTGATTTTAACAAACTTATAGTCAAACTGATCGATTCGATGAGACGGGCCTAATAATATAAAAGTTAGTACAATCCGATTAAAATCAAGCCCAAATCATGTGATTGAATCATTCTTGAAAGATTTTCAAACACATTTGAAAGATCAAAGAAATGTTGAATTCGGCAACTTCATAGTCAAATCGAGCGTCTCGAAAGACGAATCCAATGAGCCTAAGATTGCTCAATTCTGACATCATTAAGACACTCAAATATCCATCAAACAACATCCGATCGAGGGAAGTTCTCTGATCCGTCCTATCAAAAATGTTTCATATTTCTGCATTAATTGCACGTAGAACACTATAAATAGAGCCCTACCCCTCACATGAGAGGGAGACTTGAGAGAGAACTTAAGGTTTTAAAAATGAGCTTGAGTCTAACATCATCTCTGTCATCGCAGACCGCCGTCGGCCACCACTGATGACAATCACCGCTGACCTTCGTTGACCAATCCGACCTTCATCGTCTGCCGTAGACCACCGCTGATCACCGCCGACCAGTACCAGACCACCGCTGACCTCCATCGATTACCGTCGGTCACCGTCGATCTCCGTTGATCTCTATCAACCACCACTAACCAAACGCCGTCAGCCGACATTGTACATTGGAAAATTTAGTAACAATTTCCCGTATGTGGGGCAAGGGGTCTTTGTAATCATCAACTTATAGTAAATTTTTATAACTGGGCCCGACCCCGTGGTTTTTTTCCTTTACGGGTTTTCCACGTAAAAACTTTTGGTGTCATCACAGGTTGATTCTCTTTCATCTAAGTGTATGATGAATCCTCGTTCAACGCTAGGACATTAATTCATTACTCTACCGCCGCGAATTTTCTAGCACGCATAAAGTATAATTATGGGGCATTTACATTCATACCACATATTTTTTGTATTTATATATCTAACATCTAAACAATAATTCATTAACAATCATAAAAAATATGATAATCAAATACATGTCCCTATGCACGGTCTTAACACCAATATTTTATAAGTGTAAATATCTAATTGCAGGTGTTAGATATGTAAATACATAAAAATTGTGTAGCATGAATGAAAAATTTCCCTTAAATAAGTGCACTAGCCTTAAAAAATAAGATCATCGTATTATGTGCGTTAATAACACTTAAGAACTAATCAAGGCATATAATTAGAGCATGATTTGGATTAAGAGGAATACTTAATTGGGAGGACTAGCACTGTCACGTTCTTCAGAAAAATATATTGTTTAGGCTAATTTATTAAATAAATTCTTAATAAAATATATCATTTTTAGGGAAATTTGCATAAATAGCTTTCAATTTTTATGAATTTACATATCTCACATCAAAATTTTCATTTTACACACATAGCATCTATGGATAAAGGAATGATTTGATCATTAAGAGTTGATAATGAGCCATACTTTTCATATGATGTTTGTAACTATAAAAAGCTTACCTGTGATATAATTAAATATAANTCTCAACATTCGAAATTAGTGACAGTAATTTCGTTTTGACTTTCTGTGAATTTCCTAGTAAATTTATCTTTTTAAATTTAAACCTTCTCCGTGGAATCGATATTTTGGGCTTAAATAGAAAGTCTTTTATTACTTGATAACAATAGGTATACTTGCGTAGAATCCCAACATTAATTATTTAAATTTCTAATTAATAAAATATTGCATCAAGTTTTGGCACTGTTGCATAGCAGAGTCAACTATATAATTTTTACACAACTTTATTTCACCAGGATCAATCAACATATCCGCCTCCAACAGTGCCGAACCTTTCTCCTATGCTCAAGCAGTCAAACATTGCCAATGGAGGCAAGCTATGTTCTTGGAATTTCAAGCTCTCCATCAGCAGGACACTTGCATCTTGGTTGATCCCCCCATCTCACCCAAACNCCCTACACGACGCTCTTCCGATCTAGGGATATATATATATATATATATATATTTGATTATTTAAAAATTAAAATAATGATATTTTTAATGTTATATGAAAGAGTTGAATATTTGAGGATGTCTCACAGTTGCTGAAGGAAGACGACATGACATCGTGAGGGCCCGCGAGAGATAATTCAATACCCAACTCTTCTTCAACCGGCTCCCATAGGCTAGAAAGAGAATATTTACCAAACGAATGAAATTCGATCATTTTCTTAGAAATCAACTTCCTGACGCAAAACCTGCATGGATAAACCTAACACATTTATCTGTTGCGATCAAATGAGTAAAGCAGCACGAAATAGCAAGCCGAGACTTTCTGTCCAATCTATACAACTGTGAATTATTAATAATTATTCAAATTGACAGTTTATGCCGATCCACGAGTAAACGGCCGCTCGACTAAAGATGAAGCCGGACAAGAGGTTGACATAGGTGATCTGTTCTGTTCGGCCAGCCAAAAGTGTGGCATAGGTTTGCGTCGGATTTGTGTATGTTTTTTTTTTTTTTTGAAAAATTTGGCAATAAATTGTCAATAATATTTTGTCATTTATTGATATTTTTCTTAACAAATTTGACAATAATCCGATGATATTATTTATCGTCCAATGTTTTCAGATGCAAAAGTCGACACAAGTGCAGACTAAATAAATTCGACGCAAAAAGTAACATAATTAACAATATTGACCCCCAATTTACCCGCGAAAGATGCAAATCCACCTATAAACCTTAAATATCTTTAGATATGCCTTTGATTTACGACCAATTCGGTCAACGAAAATTTGTTTAATTCTTGTAACACGAACAACTTACTAGAGTCCTAGCCCTGTCTGGCCGGCAGACCTAACCGGCCTTGTCCAACTAAGAACTTTCAGGGTTCTGGCCAAGAACCTTGAAGGCTATCTGCCCAATATTCATGTATTGATTAAAATATTGTTGTGATATCTACATATATTAGGAGTATAATGTGTAATTGTACATTCCCCAATCACTATAAATTAGAGCCCATTCCATGAATAAAAGTCAAGTGATTTTATTGTTTTTTAATGTGCATTTGCTCTTTTTTTTCTCTCTCTCTCCCATTAGTGCTCAGTTTCTTGGGCCTCTCTCCTACACAATTTTTGATTTTATATTATTAGGCTATGTTTGGCGTAGCTGCAGTTTTCCAGTTTTTCAGCTGCAACTGCGCAGCCCCAGAAAGCTGTTGTGGGTAAGCTGACTGGTTGTTTGTTGCAGTTGTGTGAAAACGGTTATGGGGCAGCTGTTTCTGGAAAAATGACAATTCTGCCCTCGTTTAATTAAACTATTTGGAACAGAACAATGACAATCCTATATATAATACAACAGAATAAAAAATTCCCTTTACAAACAAAAAATGTAAAAAATAGACTTCTATCTTGAAAAAAACATTTATTTAGAGTGATTTTGTATTATTTTCCACATTCCTTCAGTAGAAGCTTGCAAAAAGCTTATGAACTTAATTCATTTAAATCAAACAAAACGATACAAACTATTGAAAACAAAAACAATGAAGCTCTACCATTTAAACTAGAAGCTTCTCACAAATTCATTACCACATCATCCATCTCTCCCACTTGAACATAGCTTTGAGCAAGTTTTTGGAAGTTTTCGAGGTCCTCATCTAATTATTGTTCATGGAAACTCAAGTTAAAACAAAATGAACTAGAATGGAAGAAAAGAATTACAAAATTTATCGAACAAATAAGAAACAACAAGTTTTAGAGGATCCATACAACATTGAATTACATCTTTGAAATATTTGCCTTCCTATACATGATAATTTAGATCCCTTGCTTTTTCTTCCAAGGGCAACCTTGAACATGCCTCAACATAAATACACTTCTCTATCTACTTTCCTAAGTTATAAGTTCAAAGCATCTCATTTTAAGGTTTTACCTCAAACAACAAATTCCAGTTTTCTTGTTAGTCATGCAATAAAAAGACCCACCAAAAATGACTACAGGGATCATAATCACCTAAAAATGAAGTTCACTCAAATCATCCCATAACAACAACAGAAAAAAACATATAACAACAAAACATTTAAACCAAAAATAACCTCATCACACAAATGATGTTATATTAAACCGTTAAATGCACAGATAACCTCATCACACATTTGACTCAGAGAATCTGCTAGCATGAAAAAATGGTATTCTTGATCAACTTGGAAAGATAGCTAGATCAGAAGACAATAGCATCGAGAAGATGGTATTCTTTATTAATCCAGTTTATGTCTGATCTAACCAGTAATTGATACAAACTATCTTCACATCCTGCACTGCCAAACAACATACTAAACCAAAAATCCTGTGGAAGTTTCCTCAAAAGCACATTTTAAAATAATTTTGGAAGTTTCTCAAAACAATTGCATAATAACGTGATTCAGATGTTACAAAAAACATTATGCCTAATCCAGAAAATTTTGAAAGTTTCTCAAAACAATTGCATAAATTATAAAGGCAAGTATTCAGATGGTATCTTAAAGTGCATGAAAAACCAAAAAAAATATGATTTTCTGAGTGATATTTTTTTTCTAAGAACTCAATACGATTGCAACATTCCCCTTTTCTACTTTTACGTGCCTCTTCATCGTCCTAGCCAGATATAATTATACTCAACACAGAAAAGATGCACTACTGATGAGAGCATACAAGAAACATGAAAATTAAACAACCGAGCTAACCTTACCTGTAAATTCTTTTATTTTCCATGTCAACTGAGATGCATAGTTTCTGGTGAAGGAGGACTCCTCTGAAACTCTCTGGTTTCTGCTCGTCGCTTTTCTGCTTTCTGGCTTCGCAGAACGACAGGCGGAATCGAGGGCACCGGGGTAAAATGCCGAAGGAGAGAAGCGGGGCCACAGGAGGGAAGCGAGGCCGCGGGGTTGATCCTGCGGCCCGCTTTTCGTTCAGATTCGTGGTCGCCACAGATGAAATGCCGCTCCAAACAATCTTCTTTTACGGCCTCCCGCAATTTAAATATAATAAAATTACTACGTAATAGTTTTAAATTGGGTTAAAATATATTGATTATGATGTATAAGTTATTTGATACGAACATAATGTGAACAAAAATTTTTGTAATATGGTTAAAAAAATGTATGCAGAGTTTAAATGAAAATGTTGAAGTTTTTTTAATTAGTTTTTAATAAGAATTACTTCACCAACAAATTTTTATCATGCATCATGAATCTCGAGACAATCTTTTGAGCACAAAACATTCAAACTTAAATTAGAAGTCATACAGAGCTCTGATTTCAGCAAACTTATAGTTAACCTGACCGACTCGATGAGACGGACCTAATAATATAAAAGTTAGTTTAATCCAATTAAAATCAAGCCCAAATCACGTGATTGAATCATTCTTGAAAGATTTCCAGAGACATTTGAAAGATCAAACGAATGTCGAATTCAACGACTTCATAGTCAAATCGAGCGCCTTGACAAGACGAATTCAACGAGCCTAAGATTGCTCAATTCTGACATCGTTAAGACACTCAAATGTCCATCAAATGACATTCGATTGAGGGAAGTTCTACGATCCGTCTGATCAAAATGGTTCATATTTTTGCATTAATTGCACCCAGAACACTATAAATAAAGCCCTACCCCTCACATGAGTGGGAGACTTAAGAGAGAACTTGAGGCTTTGAGAAGGAGCTTAAGTCTAACATCATCTCTGTCATCGCAGACCGCTGTCGGCCACCACCGATGACAATCACAGCTGACCTCCGTCGACCACTGTCGACCTTCATCGTCTGTCGTAGACCACTGCTGATCACTGCTGACCAGTACAAGACCACCGCTGACCTCAATCGATTACCGTCGGTCACCGTCGACCACCGTCGATCGCCGTTGATCTCTATCAACCTCCGCTAACCAAACGCAGTCAACCGACATTGTATATTAGAAAATTTAGTAACAATTTCCCGTCAGTGAGGCAAGGGGTCTTTGTAATCATCAAATTCTAGTGAATTTTTATAACTGGGTCAGACCCCGTGAGTTTTTCCCTTTATGGGTTTTTCATGTAAAAACTTTTGGTGTCATCACATGTTGATTCCCTTTCATCTGAGTGTGTGATGAATCCTCGTGCAACGCTAAGCCATTAATCCATTACTCTACCGCCGCGAATTTTCTAGCACGCATAAAGTATAATTACGAGGCATTTACATCCATACCACATATTTTTTGTATTTATACTTCGAACATCTAAACACATAATTCATTAACAACCATAAAAAATATGATAATCAAATGCATGTCCCCATGCATGGTCTTAACACCAATATTTTATAAGTGTAAGTATCTAATAGCAGGTGTTAGATATGTAAATACATAAAAATTGTTGAGTATGAATGAAAAAATTCCCTTAAACAAGTGCACTAGCCTTAAAAAATAAGATCATCGTATTATGTGCGTTAATAACACTTAAGAACTAATCAAGGCATATAATTAGAGCATGATTTGGATTAAGAGGAATACTTAATTGGGAGGACTGGTACTGTCACGTTCTTCAGAAAAATATATTATTTAGGATAATTTATTAAATAAATTCTTGATAAAATATATCATTTTTAGGGAAATTTGCATAAATAGCTTTCAATTTTTATGAATTTACATATCTCACATCAAAATTTTCATTTTACACACATAGCATCTATGAATGATTTGATCATTAAGAGTTGATAATAAGCCTTACTTTTCATATGATATTTGTAATTATAAAAGCTTACGTGTGATATAATTAAATATAAAAACTATTTATATATATATTGCAGGGTTTTGATTGCTTGTTTTATCTCATTTTCATTTGGATCTTTCATTTTTGTTGCGTGGTGTACATCAAACACTTATATATGTTCTGTTTGGAGGCAAGAGAAGAGATTTTATTGGGAGACACATGACTCCTTTATTGGTAGCAATATTTCAGGAATATATTGGAGGCCCATGACCCCTATTTTTTGCATACTTTCGTGGTTTGGAGTCTTATAGCTCCCAGTGCTTATTTGAGAAATACTAGATGATTTGATGATGCTTTCCTTTTCTATAAGGGGATGATGAATAGTACTTTATTTTGCAATGATTGTTGGAGGTTTATGTTGCTGGTTCTTAGACGACAACATATTACTATTTTGTTTATTCTCCAGGACTGTTACTTTGTCACAATTTTGAACTCACATTGGAAGATTGTGCAGTTTCAAGATAATTGAACTTACGGATTGCATAATTTCGTTTTGCACTTTTTCTACAAGTTCATTTTTGAAATACTACTTTTGATTGACATATCTTTTTAGGTTGCATGTAATTTTGAAAGTGATAGCTTGTTCTACGCCTTTTTTGTGTGGCGTTGTATGTGAACGGATGAACCATTAGGTTTTAATGTATTTTTTTGCTTTTTAGTTTGGATACTTATTCCCACCCAAAATTGTATCATCTCTATTATCATTAACGCATAAGGAGCCACAAGTTGCTCTTTCAATATATATATATATATATTTATTTATGATATCTAATATTAAAAAAATAAATGAATCTGTAATAATTTATCAAAAAAAATNAAAAACTATTTATATATATATTGCAGGGTTTTGATGGCTTGTTTTATCTCATTTTCATTTGGATCTTTCATTTTTGCTGGGTGGTGTACATCAATCACTTATATATGTTCTGTTTGGAGGCAAGATAAGAGGTTTTATTGGGAGACACATGACTCATTTTTTTTTGTGGCAGTATTTTAAGAATATATTGGAGACCCATGACCCCTATTTTTTGTATACTTTACTGGTTGGGAGCCTTATAGCTCTCAATGCTTATTTGGGAAATATAGGATGATTTGATGATGCTTTCCTTTTTTATAAGGGGAGGATGAATGATACTTTATTTTGCGATGGTTGTTAGAGGTTTAGGCTGCTGGTTCTTAGATGATGACATATTACTATTTTGTTTATCCTCCAGGACTGTTACTTTGTCACAATTTTGAACTCACATTGAAAGATTGTGCAGTTTCAAGATAATTGGACTTACGGATTGCATAGTTCCATTTTGCACTTTCCCTATAAGTTCATTTTTGGAATACTACTTTTGATTGACATATCTTTTTGGGTTACATGTAATTTTGAAAGTGATAGCTTGTTCTACGTCCTTTTTTGTGTGGTGTTGTATGTGGACGGAGAAACTATTAGATTTCAATGTATTTTTTTGTTTTTTAGTTGGGATCCTCCTTCACTCTCATAATTGTATTATCTCTATTATCATTAACGCGTAAGGAGATACGAGTTGCTCTTTCAATATATATATGTAAATGAATTGAGTGTTATGTATAGTAACAGGGGATTATTAGTAGGTTTTAATTCAATGTAAATTTTTGGGATTTATTAGTATTTTATGATGTTTAATATTAAAAAAATAAATGAATATATAACAATTTATCAAATAAAAAAAATGTAATTTAATAAATAAATAGTATTAATAAAAATGGCAGTTCTGACCGATGGCCGTACTGTGGCTAAATAGTGGGTCCCGCCATGACTTTCTGAATTAAAATCTATATCCAAATCAGCGGTTTCGAATTTGTCTTCAGTGCCGGGCGGGATTTTTGAGGCAGTAGACCGGGAATCAGAAAACCGGGTTTTATTTAATTGAATATTAATGGCTCCCGGACCGAAAGGCTAGGCTCTCATTCATTTTCTTGAACCGCGCGTCGGGTCCAAGAGCCATTACTGCAGCCCGGGATTTTTTTTTTTTGAATGGTGGGGTCAGAAATAAGAATATTCTTAAATTTTGAAAATGATTATGAATTTTAGAGGGATTTATNATTAGATATTATATATATATATATATATATATAATTGAAAGAGCAATTCGTGACTCCTTATGCGTTAATGATAATAGAGATAATATAATTTTTTGAGGGAAAGATGATCCATACTAAAAAACAAAAAAATACATTGAAAACTAAGGGTTCCTCTGTCCACATACAACACCACACAAAAAAGGACGTAGAACAAGCTATCACTTTCAAAATTACATGCAACCCAAAAAGATATGTCAATCAAAAGTAGTATCCCAAAAATGAACTTGTAGAGAAAGTGCAAAACGAAACTATGCAATCCGTAAGTCCAATTATCTTGAAATTGCACAATCTTCCAATATGAGCGCAAAATTGTGACAAAGTAACAATCCTAAAGGAGAAACAAAATAGTAATATGTCGTCGTCTAAGAACATGTAGATCATATATGTTAGTAGAATAAATGACATTGAGGAGATAAAACATTAAAAGAGGAGTCTTTATAAGCCACTGATAACATAAGCTGCAGAGAGAGAGGGCCCGAGAAATGGTAAAGACAAATATCAGCAGCCTAAACCTCCAACAACCATCGCAAAATAAAGTATCATTCATTCTCCCCGTATAAAAAAGAAAAGCAACATCAAATCATCCAGTATTTCTCAAATAAGCATTAGGAGCTATAAGGCTCCAAACCAGAAAAATATGCAAAAAAATAGAGGTCATGAGCCTTCAATATATTCCTGAAATATTGCCACAAAAAGGCAGTCATGTGCCTCCCAATAAAACCTATTCTCTTGCCTCCAAACAAAACATATCTAAGTGATTGATGCACACCACGTAGCAAAATGGAAATATCCAAATGAGAATGTGATAAAACAATCTATCNATATTTAAAGTGAATTAAAGATTGTTTTATATAAGAATAAAAAATCAAAATTTAGTCATGTGGTATGTATTAAAATTTCTAAAAAATAATACATGTTATATATTTAAAATATATATTAATTATATAAATAAACATTTTAATCTTTTACCGGTTTATCATATAACTAATAAGAGATTTCTTCATAAATTTATATTATTTAAAAAAATTTCATATTATTATATAAAGAAAAAATATTGCATCAAAACTCTGCACGTAGAGTTGCGTGCGGAGTCCAATGAAATCGCACCACGTAGAAAACAAAATCTGTCTGGTAACACAAGAGAATATTCCTCCTGTGTTATTCAGGTGTTATTGTGTGTTATTCAGGTGTTATTGTGTGTTATTCAGATGTTATTGTGTGTTATTCAAGTATTATTGATGTGTTATTGTGTTATTATAACACTAAGAATATTCCCAGAACACAATAACACCTGAATAACATATAATAACACATGAATAACACAAAATAACATAAGGAGAATATTCACTGGTGTTACCAGACCGATCATCTCCACAACGTAATTTCATTGGACTCCTCACATAACTCTACGTGTTTTGCGGTTTAGGGTTTAGGGTTTAGGATTTAGGATTTCTTATATAAATATTATTGTGGTGGGCATGGTGGGCGGCTATCTCTTATCTAACGACAATTTTATTTTAATTTAAAAATTGTGTGGACAATTATTAAGCATATAGTTAGGGTTGTGGAATTCGTCCATTTTAGATGGACAAATTGGCATATTTGCCAAAACTTAATAAAACTAAAATAAAAAAATCAAATCAAATCAATGAGAATTTTTACTTAAATTGATTCAAACCGAATCATAACACACTTCAATCTAATAGGCTTGATTAGAAGAAAATTAAAATTAGTATTGATACGCCACAAACACATTTTCATTGTCAGACATGAATTAAGAGGCATGATATGAATATTGAGACAATCTTTTGAGCAAAAAATGTTCAAACTTCTGTTAAGAGTCATCCAGAGGTCTGATTTCAATAAACTTATAGTCAAATTGACCGGCTTGATGAAATAGACCCAATGATATCAAAATTGGTCAAATCCAAGTCAAACCAAGCACAAATTAAGTTATTAAACCACTATTGAAAGTTTTTTAGACAAATTTATAATGTGAAACGAATGTTGAATCTAGCAACTCTATAGTCGAATCGAACGTCTCAACAAAATTGCTCAATTATGACATTATTAAAATAATCAAATATCTATCAAACGCCGTTTAATAGAAGGAAACTTTCTAGACCATTTGATCAATAGTTCATAATCCTGCATTAATTGCACCCATACCACTATAAATAAAACCCCACCCTCTCATGAAAATGGAGAGCAATAAGCTTGAAGAAGTGTGTTAAGTTTTGAGGAGCTGAAGTGCAGCATCACTCCAGTTGCCGTTAACCATCGTCGATCGCCGTCGACCACTGTCGAGCATGACTGATCGCCATCAACCGCCACCCACTTCTTAGAACAAGTTTATTCGTGCACTGATGTTGTAACTCCGAATAGCGTTCAATCATTTCCCTCCCGTGTGACGAGGGACTGTATATGCAATATTCAGTTTATACTGGATTTATTCAGTTGGGCAATAATCAGTTGTTTTTTATTTTACGGGTTTCCCACATAAGAACTTATGATGTCACTTCTGGTTGTTTTATTTTATCTAAGTGTGTGATGAATTCTTGTGTAACACTAAGACGATAATCTATTACTCTACCTCCACAAATTTTCTAGCACGCATCGTATTATATTTAAAATCATTAAAAATAAAAAAAAATATTTAAAAATAAAATTTTAATATTTCATTTTCATCTCCTAGATTGACGAAATAGCAACGTGAATTTAATTCCTCAAAGCTAATATAATTGAAATCTTTTATTTATTTCATTTAGCGAAAATAAAAAAAAAATCAAATCGAAACCATGAATCAAATATTAAAATTTTCAAAACAATTAGTTACAAAGCCGAAGTTTTCAGACAAAACAGTTGCGTGGGACAAAAGGAGCTGAAGNCACTCAGTACGTTGAAAACTTGGGATCGAGCCTCTGACCCGTAGGTCTGCCACCAATGAGTCGGATATGTGCATATATATATATATATATATATCACTTTATTTATACATAAGTAGTTATATTTTACTTATTAAAAATTAAAATAATAATATTTTTATGTGATGAAGAATTTCGGTGGAATAAATGTAAAAAATAAAATTTTGGTGTTAATATGTGTGTGTGTGCATAAATAGTTGTATTTCATTTTTTGAAAATTAAAGTAATAATGTTTTTATGTGCATAAATAGCGGTATTTTATTTTTTGAAAATTAAAATAAAAATGTTTTTATGTGATGAAGAATTTGGGTGGTATAAATGTAAAAAATAAAATTTTAGTGTTAAATATCAAAATACATAAGAATTAGGTGGTATAAATTTTAAATTCTATAATTTTAATGATATAGAAGAATTACAAGCATACCACTCAATTTATATGTATTTACATATTTAACACAAACTTCAATTTTTACATATATGCGATGTAAAATATTTGGGTGGTATAAATGTAAAATTCAAAATTTAGGTGTCGTGTAAATGCATAAGGATTGGGCTGCATGCATCTAAATTCCTCTATATTTAAAGTGAATTAAAGATTGTTTATATAAGAATAAAAAATCAAAATTTAGTCATGTGGTATGCNTTACAAGCATACCACTCAATTTATATGTATTTACATATTTAACACAAACTTCAATTTTTACATATATGCGATATAAAATATATGGGTGGTATAAATGTAAAATTAAAAACTTAGGTGTGTAAATGCATAAGAATTGGGCTGTATGCATATAAATTCCTCTATATTTAAAGTGAATTAAAGATTGTTTTATATAAGAATAAAAAATCAAAATTTAGTCATGTGGTATGTATTAAAATTTCTAAAAAATAATACATGTTATATATTTAAAATATATATTAATTATATAAATAAACATTTTAATCTTTTACCGGTCTATCATATAACTTATAAGAAATTTCTTGATAATTTTATATTATTTAAATAAAATTCATATTATTATATATATAAAAAAATATTGCATCAAGACTCTGCACGTAGAGTTACGTGCGGAGTCCGATGAAATCACGCCACGTAGAAAAAAAAATTTGTCTGGTAACACAAGGGAATATTCTTTTCGTGTTATTATGGTGTTATTGTGTGTTATTCAGGTGTCATTGTGTGTTATTCAAATATTATTGATGTGTTATTGTGTTATTATAACACTGTAAATATTCTCAGATCACAATAACACATGAATAACATATAATAACACATGAATAACACAAAATAACACGAGAAGAATATTCCCTGGTGCTACCGGACCGATCACCTCCACAACTTAATTTCATTGAACTCCGCACATAACTCTAGGTGTTGTGCGGAGTCCTGATGTAATATTTTTTCTTATATAAATAGTATTGTGGTGGGCATGGTGGACGGCTATCTCTTATATAAACGACAATTTTATTTTAATTTAAAAATAGTGTGGACAATTATTAAGCATATAGTTAGCGTTGTGGAATTCGTCCATTTTAGATGGACCAATTGGCATATTTGCCAAAACTTAATAAAACTAAAATAAATAAAAAAATCAATGAAAATTTTTACTTAAATTGATTCAAACTGAATCATAACACACTTCAATCTTATAGGCTTGATTATAAGAAAATTAAAATTAGTATTGATACGCCACAAACACATTTTCATTGTCAGACATGAATTTCGAGGTATGATATGAATATTGAGACAATCTTTTGAGCAAGAAATATTCAAATTTTTATTAAGAGTCATCCAGATGTCTGATTTCAACAAACTTATAGTCAAACTGACCGGCTTGATGAATTGGACCCAATGATATCAAAATTGGTCAAATCCAAGTCAAATCAAACTCATATCAAGTTATTAAACCACTATTGAAAGTTTTTCAGACAAATTTAGAATATCAAACGAATGTCGAATCTAGCAACCCAATAGTCAAATCGAGCGTCTCAACAAAATTACTCAATTCTGACATTATTAAAACAATCAAATATCTATCAAACGCCGTCTGATCGAAGGAAACTATCTAGACCATTCGATCAATAATTCATAATCTTGCATTAATTGCACCCATAACACTATAAATAAAACCCCACCCTCTCATGAAAATGGAGAGCAGGAAGATTGAAGAAGAGCGTGAAGTTTTGAGGAGCTGAAGTGCATTGTCACTCCAGTCACCGTTGACTATCCTCGACCACCGTTGACCACTGTTGAGCATGACTGATCGTCATCGACACCGCCCACTTTTTAGAACAAGTTTATTCGTGTACTGATGTTGTAACTCTGAATAGCATTCAATCATTTCCCTCCCGTGAGACGAGGGACTGTAGATGTAATATTCAGTTTATACTGTATTTATTCAGTTGAGTTATGTTCAGTGGTTTTTTTATTTTACGGGTTTCCCACATAAGAACTTATGGTGTCTTTACTGGTTGTTTTATTTTATCCAAGTGTGTGATGAATTCTTGTGCAACGCTAAGAAGATAATCTATTACTCTACCTCCGCTAATTTTCTAGCACGCATCATATTATATTTAAAATCATTAAAAATAAAAAAAGTTATATTTAAAAATAAAATTTTAATATTTCCTTTTCATCTCCTAGATTGACGAAATAGCAACGTGAATTTAATTCCTCAAAGCTAATATAATTGAAATCTTTTATTTATTTCATTTAGCGAAAATAAAAAAAAAAATCAAATCGAAACCATGAATCAAATCTTAAAATTTTCAAAACAATTAGTTCAAAGCCGAAGTTTTCAGATAAAACAGTTGCGTAGACAAAAGGAGCTGAAGAAACAATAGTTGAATAGCTTATTATATTTGAACGGAAAATTTACATCCATGCCACACAACTTTTATGCATTAACATATATACCACCTAAAATTTGATATATATATACTTGTTAGGTATGACTCATATACGAGATAAGAGACAGATGCTGGAGCGGAACAGAGCTCTGAGGTTATAAATAGACTTGGTTGTAACCCTAGGTAGATATTTTGTATTTTGTACTTTTTTTCTGATATTGAAAGAAAGTCGTTGTTTTGCTCACGAGGACGTAGGCATATTTGCCGACCATCGTTAAATCTCTGCGTGTTCTTCTGAATTTGTCTCGATTCTTGTTCTTGTTCGCCCTAATTTCTCAACAGTAGTGATGTTATGTTTTGAGTGCTATGCAGGAATTTAGGTGTTAGCGATGAAAACACATAAGAACTATTTGGTATGTATATAAATCATTATAACAACAAATTAATAATTTACAATCATAAGAAAAAAAAT
This sequence comes from Phalaenopsis hybrid cultivar, assembly GCA_002079205.1. Taxonomy (NCBI): domain Eukaryota; kingdom Viridiplantae; phylum Streptophyta; class Magnoliopsida; order Asparagales; family Orchidaceae; genus Phalaenopsis; species Phalaenopsis hybrid cultivar. The sequence goes on along the minus strand of JXCR01141713.1, from coordinate 81,997 downwards.
ATAAAATATAAAATTGAGACATTTACATACGACTCAAATATTTCACATCAAATAAAAATACCATGATTTTAACTTGAAAAATAAATAAAATTCATATTTTCATGCATGCGTAAGATGATGATAATGTTGTGAAATTTAGGTCGAAAATAATATATGAATCGACACAAAATCAGAAGAAAAACACAGATTTAACGAGGTTCGACAATGTGCCTACATCTTCAGTAGCAGAGCGGCGAATTCATTATTTCAGAGGCGTTACATACCCATAAAGTTACACATCTATTTATAGATAAATTACCAACACGTTATCGCTCCCCCCAACCCACTAATCCAATAGACACATCTTCACACGAAGAGATACACATCTTCATTCCAGAAGACACACCTTTCCAATTTTAAAAGACTCCAAATTCCTGACATATGAGCCATACCTAACAGATAAATATGTAAAAAATAAAATTTAACTGTAAGAATTGAGCGGGCATTTTTGTAAATCTTTCTATAAAATTTCATGAGAAAAGCAAATAGCCGACAGAACACATAAGCAAATAGCAGGTGCTGTTTACGAATGGCAGTTAACTCAATCATTGAAGACTTCTCAGAAACAAATCTTTACATTGAAATTCCACTAATTTTTAGAAGCTTATTTACTTCATAGTCCAAGATGAACAAGCCTTTCCTCTTATTTTCTTAATGTAAATAAGAAAGTAAATTCTTCGAGGGATAATTACATACAGACCACCTGAAACATTAATATTTACAAATTAAGCATCAAAGTGATTTTTTTGAACTATCAAACTAATACATTTACACGTGCCACGATCAAACTATTCAGAATTTGGTAAAAAAAAAAAAAAGAGCTGACGTTTTACCGTGAATTTTCTNATATATATATATATATATATATTTGTTAGGTATGACTCATATACGAGATAAGAGACAGATGCTGGAGCGGAACAAAGCTCTGAGGTTATAAATAGACTTGGTTGTAACCCTAGGTCGATATTTTGTATTTTGTAATTTTTTTCTGATATTGAAAGAAAGTCGCTGCTTTGCTCACGATGACGTAGGCATATTTGCCGACCGTCGTTAAATCTCTGCGTGTTCTTCTGAATTTGCGTCGATTCTTGTTTTTCTTCACCCTAATTTCTCAACAGTAGTGATGTTATGTTTTGAGTGCTATGCAGGAATTTATGTGTTAGGGATGAAAACACATAAGAACTATTTGGTATGTATGTAAATCATTATAACAACAAATTAATAATTTACAATAATAAGAAAAAAAATATAAAATATAAAATTGAGACATTTACATACGACTCAAATATTTCACATCAAATAAAAATACCACAATTTTAACTTGAAAAAGAAATAAAATTCATATTTTCATGCATGCGTCAGAAGATGATAATGTTGTGAAATTTAGGTCGAAAATAATATATGAATCGACACAAAACCAAAAGAAAAACACAGATTTAACGAGGTTCGGCAATGTGCCTACATCCTCAGGAGCAGAGCGGTGAATTCACTATTTCATAGGAGTTACATACCCATAAAGTTATACATCTATTTATAGATAAATTACCAACACGCCATCGCTCCCCCCAACCCACTAATCCAAGAAACATATTCACACGAAGATATACACCTCTTCATTCCAGAAGACAGACCTCTCCAATTTCAAGAGACTCTAAATTTCTGACATATGAGTCATACCTAACATGAAATATGTAAGAAAATAAGATTTAACTGTAAGAATTGAGCGGACATTTTTGTAAATCTTTCTATAAAATTTCATGAGAAAAGCAAATAGCCTACCGAACACATAAACAAATAGCAGGTGCTGTTTACGAATGGCAGTTAACTCAATCATTGAAGACTTCTGAGAAACTAATCTTTACATTGAAATTCCACTAATTTTTAGAAGCTTATTTACTTCATGAGTCCAAGATGAACAAGCCTTTCCTCTTATTTTCTTAATGTAAATAAGAAAGCAAATTCTTCGAGGGATAATTACATACAGACCACCTGAAACATTAATATTTACAAATTAAGCATCAGAGTGATTTTTTTGAACTGCCAAACAGATACATTTACACGTGCAACGATCAAACTATTCAGAATTTGGTAAAAAATAAAAAAAATTGAGTTGACGTTTTACCATGAATTTTCTATTTGAGCGAGAATTTGAAAAATGGATGGAAGAGGTTGGTTGATTTGTAAATAGCAAGTTTTGGATGGTCTGTATGTAATTACAACAAATTTAAGATACAGTTTATAATTGGGAACAGCCCTAGTGGAAATATGGAACTCAAAGCACATATAAACACAGCTATGAAACTGAGATGNTCTATTTGAGCGAGAATTTGAAAAATGGATGGAAGAGGTTGGTTGATTTGTAAATAGCAAGTTTTGGATGGTGTATATGTAATTACCACAATTTTAAGAAATATGGAACTCAAAGCACATATAAACACAGCTATGAAACTGAGATAATACTTATAACCGACTTACCTAAATGTTTTTGATGGTTTTCGATCAGGACATTGCTCCAATGAGTGAGCAAATATCAGTGGCTCCAACCAGCTGAAGGAGAGAGAAATGGAGGAAGAATCAGCAGCCTTTTCCCTCTAATAATGAAGAGTTTGAAGACAGCCAAAGAACGCCATTATTCGGATGAGATGCACCATTGGAGAAGATAGTTCCTGTACTGAAATCGTTTGGAGGATTTATGCACATACCGCTCAATTATGTTGGGATGGAAGCAGGGCTGTCAAAACGGCTCGTTGTCCGTGAAGTGCTAGTGTTCGGCTCGTTAAGAAGCTTGTGTTAGGCTCGTTTGCTAATTTAATGAGTCGAACACGAACAAAGATTTGNGGAGAGAGAAATGGAGGAAGAATCAGCAGCCTTTTCCCTCTAATAATGAAGAGTTTGAAGACAGCCAAAGAAGGCCATTATTCGGATGAGATGCACCATTGGAGAAGATGGTTCCTGTACTGAAATCGTTTGGAGGATTTATGCACAGACCGCACAATTATGTTGGGATGGAAGTAGGGCTGTCAAAACGGCTCGTTGTTCGCGAACTGCTAGTGTTCGGCTCGTTCGCTAATTTAATGGGTCGAACACGGACAAAGATTTNTTAGGTTGTCAAAATGACTTTTTGTTCGTGAATAGCTCATGTTCGGCTCGCTAAGCAAACGAGCCGAAAACGAACACACTTTTTGAGCTTGAAATATAAACGAGTCGAAGCTCGATCGTGTTCGGCTCATTTACATCCCTAGATGGAAGCTAGGGCTTTGATCAATTTACAATCAAAGCTGCACCACAAAATAAGGATCACACCAATTTGAGAAATTAAGAACAAAATATTGAACAAAAATGCGCAATAAGGAAATTAAGGATATCAAGATTTAACGTAGAAGAACCCGAGAAGGAAAAAAGACTACGAAGCCGCACCAAACCAAAATTTCACTATGAAATGAGAAATGTATAGAGATTTTCATCACTCAGATCTTCTGTCTAAAACACCAGAACGTATAACAATTATGCTCTGAATAATCTCTTCATCGCACAAGAGAAAGCACACACCTAAATCCACCTCTCGAACACACAACTTCTATGCTTCGTCGAGAGACTAATTTGAGCTAGAGAGATCTTCGTAAAGCAAGGATTTAAATCCTTAACAACGTACAGACTATTCTCGGCGTCTACATGCCACTCCTATGCGCTCCTTTCCGCTTGCTCGGCTTAAGGTCACGAATTCGGGTGCATGGACGCCTCCCTTACTGAATCCAAGTGAGGGGGTGTCCAAAGTTGGCGCTTAGGCACCACCTTTACTAAATCCAACCGCCTGAGTGGTCGCTACTAATCCTGACGTCTCTTGTGCTTCCTTTCAATCAGACTCCATACTTTACAATTTCCCATTTTAATACTGATTGCACCAAATTCTACACCTCCAAATCTTTCCCAACATCTGCATAATCTTCATAGTCATATACCGGAGTGTGGTTCACCGCCGCTCTCAACCTTGCTGAACTCCAATTGAAGCAAAAGATAGCTCAAATTTCTCATTAGTCACCACTTTAGTCAATATATCTGCAAGATTTTGAGTTGCACAGCTTCTCCAATTATAACTACCCAACTTCTAGGAGAGATAATAAAGTGACACCTCGGTTGGATATGTTTTGTCAATCTCCTGCACTTTGCATTAAAAACAACATTCTTAGCAAGATAAATAACACTTATACTATCATTATAAAGCATTCCAATCTCCTGCACTTTGCCCAATTCAACCATAAAACTCTATAGCTAAATCATCCACTTTCTAGCCTCAGTGATAATAATGTATTCGACTTTCGTAATTGAAAGAACAGTAATAACCTGCAGCTTGTAAACCCAACTATTATGTTCTCAAAGAATATATAATCTATTGTACTTCTTCTAACATCTAAATCTCGTGTCAGATTTAAATCTACAAACTCTTATAGACTGATTCTTACACTTTTAAAACAAAGTGCTCTTTTGATTGTTCCCCTTTAATACCTGAGAATCCACTTCACCACCTCCCAATGCTATCTGTCTGGATTGCTCACATACCTGCTGACCACTCCCATTGCATATGTAATATTTGGTCTCATACAAATCATAAAATATTCTTCCCATTTGTGTTTGCTTTGCTTCAAACTTAGGCGATAGATCCTTAAATAGCTTGAAGTGACTGCTTAAGGGAGAGCAAATTGGTTTTGTTTCACTCATGTTAAACACATGAATAATTTTCTCAACATAATTTGCCTGAGACTTCAGTGTATCTACACTTTTGTGCCTGTAGATTCTCACCCCGAGGATATTCATGGTTGGACCTAAATTCTTCATCTCAAATTCCCTTGATAATTACTACTTCAAGTCCCTGATTTTCTCCAAATCTACCCTGCAATTAGCATATCCACATGAAAAAGAAACAACGTTGACACTTCATGTACTCAAATTTTTTATAAAGCGACAATGGTCTGCATGACACTTCATGTATTGATTGTCTGACATGAACTTGTCAAATCTCATGTACCACTATCTTAAGGTTTTTTAAATTCATAGTCTTTTCTTCAATATGCGGACCAATTCTTTTTACCTAGAACCTCATAACCTTGCGATTGCACCATATAAAGTTCATCTTCCAGATCTTTATGTAAAAGGTTATATTTACATTCATAAGCTATATATGCAGATCTTTATATGCTACTGAGTTCAACATAACTCTAGTGGTTGACATCTTCATCACAAGAGAAAAAATCTCAGTATAGTCAACTCCTTCCTTCTGTTGAAAGCCCTTCACAAAAAAATCTTGTCTTATAGCATTTGTTACCATCTGACTCATCTTTCAGCATGTAGACTCGCTTGTTGTGTAATGCTCAATTGTTATATGCTAATACCGTCAAATCCCATGTCTCATTTGATCTCAAGGACTGCATCTCATCATCCATGAAAATCTCCCGCTTCTTTGAATCTTCAATTTGAGTAGCCTCTTCATACCACTTTGGTTCACCACTATTTGTTAGCAATAAATAGTACAACAAAGGAGAATATCTTTATATCCATCTTGAGATCTACTTTATCTCATTACTTCAGTAGCAGATGAATGAGGAACTTCTTGAGCTTCATTTGATTGAACATGTCTTCTTTCTTCACCCTCCCAATCACGAGTATCTTCTATCTCACAATATTTGGACTCTTTAGAAGAAACTGACAAGTAATCCTAAGTTCTACTCTTGTCCTTGTGCATATTCATTTCATTGAAAGTAGCATCCTTGCTCTTGATGAACTTCTGATTCTGCTAATCCCATAATTTGTATCCATATTCATCTTAGTCATACACAATGAAATCGCACTTGACAGATTTCCAATCAAGTTTACTTCTGGGCCCTGCATCGATGTGAACATACACGAAACAACCAAATACCTTCATATAAGATAGATTTACTTCTTTGTCACGTTAGGCTTCTTCAAGTAAACATTCATTTAAAGGTATTAATGGATAACAATTGATCATATAAACAATAGTGTTCATTGTTTTTGCTGAGAATTACCTTAGCAAATTTGAATACAACCGCACTCGTACTATTCATGCACTCAACCACAACATTCTATTGTGGTATCCCTAGAACAGTGACAATTGATCATATAAACAATAGTGTTTATTGTTTCTGATGAGAATTATCTTGGCAAATTTGCATACAACCTCACTTCTAGCATGTTCCATGATGGTTCTATTCATGCACTCAACCACATCATTCTAGTGTGGTCTCCTTAGAACAATGAACTTATGCTTGATCTTAAAAATTCCTAAAAGTCTAATCACGATACTCGCCTCATCATCTGATTTAAAACACTTCAGCCTCAAATCTATCTAATTTTCTACCTTAGCCTTCTACTTCTTCAACACTTCAAATACATCAATTTTTTTCTTTAAGAAGTAAACTCATAGCTTTCTAGTGTGACCGTCAATGAAAGTGACAAAGTAATAGGAACTTTCAATAGACTAAACTGAAGTAAGACCCCATACGTCAGTATACGCTAACTCAATTTCTTTGACCATCGACCCATCTTTGAAAAAAAAAACTTTATTTTGCATGTCATATACACAATATTCATAGAAATCTAAATTCACAAATTTCAAATCCCGAATGTTGTCCTTTGAAAGTAGAGAATTCATATATTTTTCACTCATATGGCCGACTTTGCGATGCCAAAGAACTGCATCAACTTTGATTCCAACCACATCAATGAATTATGTCATCTCATTAATCAAGTAAATAATGTATTCAATGTTGTCCCGAGCGATAACTATTGCCCCTGGTCACATTCCATGAATCACTTGTGAAAGTAATCACATACCCTCACTTTGGCAGTTGAACCACCAATATTAGATTTTGCTTTATACTTAGAACATGCCTACTTTAAACAACTCAATATCAATATCACCCTTCCCAACAAAATTACATGTCTTGTTATCCCTCAAATTAACCTTCTCTAGATCACTCTGTGTAATTTTTAAACGCATATTTGTTGGGACATGCATGAAAAGAGATACCTGAATCTACTATGAACGATTCAGTGTTGACTAGAGATAAAACAAAAAAATTCACATTGGATTTCACATATGAAGACATTTATAGAGAGATTTTGTTCTTGTCCTTTACCATTAGTCTTCCTTGAAGCTTTAAAGACCTTCTTGAAATGACCTTTTTCCCACTTCCAACATTATCCTCTGTCATTTTCTCTGCCTGACCTTTTCTCTTCTAGACTTGAATTTACCTTTGCTTGTATTCATATCAAGATTCCTTCCCCTATTTTTAAAATTCAATGCAGAACATGAAGATTCATCATTCGTTGACTTTCTACGAACTTCTTTATTCAACACTAGCCCAAAAATGTCATCGAAATTTAACTTCATATTACTTCAAAAGTTACCACCGTGACCAATCCATCCCAGCTATTCGACAATGAAGACAAAATTAACATTATCCTAACCTTATCATCAAATTCGATACCCACATAACACAACTAGTTAGTCACATTATTGAAATTGTTCACTTGTCTAGCCACCAAACTGTCTTTTATTATCTTCATACTGAATAATTTCTTCATCAGACAAACTTTATTTGAAAAACAATGTTTTTTATATATCTTTATCAGCGTCGTCATTAGATCCACCATAATTTTCTCATTCATTATATTGAACGCAAAGTGAAAGACAGATCAAACCTAGGTTTGTTGATTCAACACTTCTCGTTCTTCCAGAGTCATCGTTTCAGGCTTCTTGGTGATTTCTTATAGTGGCATATCCACCTATATATTTTTTTCTGATACAATAAATCTTCCACATGCATTTCAAGAACACAAAGTTCGAACCATTGAATTTTTCCACTTTGTACCTCACTTCGTCGGTCATTGCTCCCACTCGAATTAACATTCTTTAGAAAAATAAATTTTGTTTTGATACCACTTGTTGGGAAGAAAGCTAAGGCTTTAATCAATTTACAATCAAATTTATATCATGTAATAAGGCACATTGATTCAAAAAAATTGGAACAAAATATCGAAAAAAAACACAACAAAGTAATCACAGAAAAATACAACAAGATTTAATGTATAAAAATCTGAGAACAAAAAAAACTACAGAGCCACACCACATAAAAAATTCACTATGAAAAGATAAATTTACAAAAATTTTCACAACTCAGATCTCTCTCTACAACACTGGAACTTACAATAATTATACTCCAAATCCTCTTTTGATCTCACAAGAGAAATCGTATGCTGAAATCCACCTCTCGAGCACACTGCAACTTATATGCTTTGTCGAGAGACTAGCATGCGGCTAGAGAGATCTTCATGAAACAAGGACTTGAACCCCTAATTGCGTACAAATTGCTCCCGGTACCTACGTGTCATTCCCGACCTACCGAACACTGCCTTTCAGGTTGCTCGGGTTGAAGTAAAGGACCTGAGTGCCTAAGCACCCCCTTACTGAATCCAGGAGAGGAGGTGCCCTATGTCGGCGCCTATGCACCACCTTCACCGGATCCCAACTCCTGGACGCCATTCAGACCAGGCTCCTAGGTGCCCCTCNTATATATATATATGTATATATTGATGAGTATTTTTTTAAAAAAAATTAATTGACTACAAGGCTACAAGTATTAATTAAGAAAATAGAATAAAATTTATTAAATTAGATTTCAATGATGTTTTAATATAAACAATAATTTTAAAATATTGCCCCAACCCTTAGCATTTTATGGCTACGTGATTAGGTTGTCAAAATAACTTTTTGTTCGTGAATAGCTCGTGTTTGACTCACTAAGCAAACGAGCCGAAAACGAACACACATTTTGAGCTCTAAATATAAACGAGTCGAAGCTCAATCGTGTTCGGCTCGTTTAGACCCCTAGATGGAAGCTATGGCTTTGATCAATTTACAATCAAAGCTGCACCACAAAATAAGGATCACACCGATTTGAGAAATTAAGAACAAAATACTGAACAAAAATGCACAATAAAGAAATCAAGGATAGCAAGATTTAACGTAGAAGAATCCGAGAAGGAAAAAAAACTACGAAGCCACACCAAACCAAAATTTCACTATGAAATGAGAAATGTATAGAGATTTTCATCACTCAGATCTTCTCTCTAAAACACCAGAACTTATAACAATTATGCTCTGAATCATCTCTTAATCGCACAAGAGAAAGCACACACCTAAATCCACCTCTCGAACACACAACTTCAATGCTTCGTCGAGAGACTACTTCGAGCTAGAGAGATCTTCGTAAAGCAAGGATTTAAATCCTTAACAACGTACATACTATTCTCGGCATCTACATGCCACTTCTATGCGCTGCCTTCCGCTTGCTCGGCCTGAGGTCACGAATTCGGGTGCATGGACGCCTCTCTTACCGAATCCAGGTGAGGGGGTGTCCAAAGTTGGTGCTTAGGCACCACCTTTACTAAATCCAACCGCCTGAGTGGTCCCTACTAATCCTGACATCTCTTGTGCTTCCATTCAATCAGACTCCATACTTTACAATTTCCCAATTTAATACTGATTGCACCAAATTCTACACCTCCAAATCTTTCCCAACATCTGCATAATCTTCATAGTCATATACCGTAGTGTGGCTCACCGCCGCTCTCAACCTTGTTGAACTCCAATTGAAGCCAAAAATAGTTCTAATTTCTCATTAGTCACCACTTTAGTCAATATATCTGCAAGATTTTGAGTTGCACAGCTTCTCCAATTATAACTACCCAACTTCTAGGAGAGATAAAGTGACACCTCGGCTGGATATGTTTCGTCCTAGCATCAAAAACAATATTCTTAGCAAAATAAATAACACTTATACTATCATTATGAAGCATTCCAATCTCCTGCACTTTGCCCAATTCAACCATAAAACTCTATAGCTAAATCATCCACTTTTTGGCCTCAGTGATAATAATGTATTCGACTTTCGTAATTGAAAGAACAGTAATAATCTGCAGCTTGTAAACCCAACTATTATGTTCTCAAAGAATATATAATCTATTGTACTTCTTCTAACATCTAAATCTCGTGTCAGATTTAAATCTACAAACTCTTATAGACTGATTCTTACACTTTTAAAACAAAGTGCTCTTTTGATTGTTCCCCTTTAATACCTGAGAATCCACTTCACCACCTCCCAATGCTATTTGTCTGGACTGCACACATACTTGCTGACCACTCCCACTGCATATGTAATATTTGGTCTCATACAAATCATAACTTACATCACACGTCTAATAGTCGAAGCAAAGTTCTTCCCATTTGTGTTTTCTTTGCTTCAAACTTAGGCGATAGATCCTTAAATAGCTTGAAGTGACTGCTTAAGGGAGAGCAAATTGGTTTTGTTTCACTCATGTTAAACACATGAATAATTTTCTTAACATAATTTGCCTGAGACTTCAGTGTATCTACATTTCTGTCCCTGTAGATTCTCACCCCGAGGATATTCATGGTTGGACCTAAATTCTTCATCTCAAATTCCCTTGATAATTGCTACTTCAAGTCCCTGATTTTCTCCAAGTCTACCCTGCAATCAGCATATCCACATGCAAAAGAAGCAACGTTGACACTTCATGTACTAAAATTTTTGATAAAGCGACAATAGTCTGCATGACACTTCATGTATTGATTGTCTGACATGAACTCGTCAAATCTCATGTATCACTATCTTGAGGTTTTTTAAATTCATAGAGTCTTTTCTTCAATATGCAAACCAATTCTTTTTTCCTGGAACCTCATAACCTTGCGATTGCACCATATAAAGTTCATCGTCCAGATCTTTATGTAAAAGGTTATATTTACATTCATATGCTATATATGCAGATCTTTATATGCTACTGAGCTCAACATAACTCTGGTGGTTGACATTTTCATCACAAGAGAAAAAATCTCAGTATAGTCAACTCCTTCCCTCTGTTGAAAGCCCTTCACAAATAAATCTTGTCTTATAGCATTTGTTACCATCTGACTCATCTTTCAGCATGTAGACTCGCTTGTTGTGTAATGCTCAATTGTTATCTACTAATACCGTCAAATTCCATGTCTCATTTGATCTCAAGGACTGCATCTCATCATCCATGAAAATCTCCCGCTTCTTTGAATCTTCAATTTGAGTAGCCTCTTCATACCACTTTGGTTCACCACTATTTGTTAGCAATAAATAGTACAGCAAAGGAGAATATCTCTATATCCATCTTGAGATCTACTTTATCTCATTACTTCAGTAGCAGATGAATGAGGATCTTCTTGAGCTTCATTTGATTGAACATGTCTTCTTTCTGCACCCTCCCAATCACGAGTATCTTCTATCTCACAATATTTGGACTCTTTAGAAGAAACTGACAAGTAATCCTAAGTTCTACTCTTGTCCTTGTGCATATTCATTTCATTGAAAGTAGCATCCTTGCTCTTGATGAACTTCTGATTCTGCTAATCCCAAAATTTGTATCCATACTCATCTTAGTCATACACAGTGAAATCGCACTTGACAGATGAAATCGCACTTGACAGATTTCCAATCAAGTTTACTTTTGGGCCCTGCATTGATGTGAAAATACAAGAAACAACCAAATACCTTCATATAAGATAGATTTACTTCTTTGTCACTTTAGGCTTCTTCAGGTAAACATTCATCTAAAGGTATTAATGGATAACAATTGATCATATAGACAATAATGTTCATTGTTTTTGCTGAGAATTACCTTAGCAAATTTGCATACAACCGCACTTCTAGTATGTTCTATGATGGTTCTATTCATGCACTCAACCACAACATTCTATTGTGGTATCCCTAGAACAATGACAATTGATCATATAAACAATAGTGTTCATTGTTTCTGATGAGAATTATCTTGGCAAATTTGCATACAACCTCACTTCTAGCATGTTCCATGATGGTTCTATTCATGCACTCAACCACATCATTCTAGTGTGGTATCCTTAGAGCAATGAACTTATGCTTGATCTCTTATGCAACATAAAAATTCCTAAAAGTCTAATCACGATACTCGCCTCATCATCTGATTTAAAACACTTCAACCTCAAATCTATCTCATTTTCTACCTTAGCCTTCTACTTCTTCAACACTTCAAATACATCAATTTTTTTCTTTAAGAAGTAAACTCATAGCTTTCTAGTGTGACCGCCAATGAAAGTGACAAAGTAATATGAACTTTGAATAGACTAAATTGAAGTAAGACCCCATACGTCAGTATACGCTAACTCCAATTTATTTGACCATCGCCTGATCTTTGAAAAAAAAAAACCTTAATTTTGCATGTCATATACACAATCTTCACAGAAATCTAAATTCACAGATTCCAAATCCCGAAGGTTGTTCTTTGAAAGTAGAGAATTCATATATTTTTCACTCATATGACCAAGTTTGTGATGCCAAAGAACTGCATCAACTTTGACTCCAACCACATCAATGGATTATGTCATCTCATTAATCAAGTAAATAATGTATTCAATGTTGTCCCGAGCGATAACTATTGCCCCTAGTCACATTCCATGAATCACTTGTGAAAGTAATCACATACCCTCACTTTGGCAGCTGAACCACCAATATTAGATTTTGCTTCATACTTAGAACATGTCTACTTTAAACAACTCAATATCAACATCACCCTTCCCAACAAAATTACATCTCTTGTTATCCCCCAAATTAACCTTCTCTATATCACTCTGTGTAATTTTTAAACACTTCTTTGTTGGGACATGCATGAAAAGAGACACATGAATCTACAATGAATGATTCAGTGTTGACTAGAGATAAAACAAAAAAATTCGCATTGGATTTCACATATGAAGACATTTATAGAGAGATTTTGTTCTTGTCCTTTACCATTAGCCTTCCTTGAAGCTTTAAAGACCTTCTTGAAATGACCTTTTTCCCCACTTCCAACATTATCCTCTGTCATTTTCTCTGCCTGACCTTTTCTCTTCCAGACTTGAATTTACCTTTGCTTGTATTCATATCAAGATTCCTTCCCCTATTTCTAAATTTCAATGCAGAACATGAAGATTCATCATTCGTCGACTTTCTACNCATACAACCTCACTTCTAGCATGTTCCATGATGGTTCTATTCATGCACTCAACCACATCATTCTAGTGTGGTCTCCTTAGAACAATGAACTTATGCTTGATCTTAAAAATTCCTAAAAGTCTAATCACGATACTCGCCTCATCATCTGATTTAAAACACTTCAGCCTCAAATCTATCTAATTTTCTACCTTAGCCTTCTACTTCTTCAACACTTCAAATACATCAATTTTTTTCTTTAAGAAGTAAACTCATAGCTTTCTAGTGTGACCGTCAATGAAAGTGACAAAGTAATAGGAACTTTCAATAGACTAAACTGAAGTAAGACCCCATACGTCAGTATACGCTAACTCAATTTCTTTGACCATCGACCCATCTTTGAAAAAAAAAACTTTATTTTGCATGTCATATACACAATATTCATAGAAATCTAAATTCACAAATTTCAAATCCCGAATGTTGTCCTTTGAAAGTAGAGAATTCATATATTTTTCACTCATATGGCCGACTTTGCGATGCCAAAGAACTGCATCAACTTTGATTCCAACCACATCAATGAATTATGTCATCTCATTAATCAAGTAAATAATGTATTCAATGTTGTCCCGAGCGATAACTATTGCCCCTGGTCACATTCCATGAATCACTTGTGAAAGTAATCACATACCCTCACTTTGGCAGTTGAACCACCAATATTAGATTTTGCTTTATACTTAGAACATGCCTACTTTAAACAACTCAATATCAATATCACCCTTCCCAACAAAATTACATGTCTTGTTATCCCTCAAATTAACCTTCTCTAGATCACTCTGTGTAATTTTTAAACGCATATTTGTTGGGACATGCATGAAAAGAGATACCTGAATCTACTATGAACGATTCAGTGTTGACTAGAGATAAAACAAAAAAATTCACATTGGATTTCACATATGAAGACATTTATAGAGAGATTTTGTTCTTGTCCTTTACCATTAGTCTTCCTTGAAGCTTTAAAGACCTTCTTGAAATGACCTTTTTCCCACTTCCAACATTATCCTCTGTCATTTTCTCTGCCTGACCTTTTCTCTTCTAGACTTGAATTTACCTTTGCTTGTATTCATATCAAGATTCCTTCCCCTATTTTTAAAATTCAATGCAGAACATGAAGATTCATCATTCGTTGACTTTCTACGAACTTCTTTATTCAACACTAGCCCAAAAATGTCATCGAAATTTAACTTCATATTACTTCAAAAGTTACCACCGTGACCAATCCATCCCAGCTATTCGACAATGAAGACAAAATTAACATTANCTTTCTACGAACTTCTTTATTCAACACTAGCCCAAAAATGTCATCGAAGTTTAACTTCATATTACCTCAAAAGTTACCACCTGACCAATCCATCCCAGCTATTCGACAATGAAGACAAAATTAACATTGTCCTAACCTTATCATCAAATTCGATACCCACATAACACAACTAGTTAGTCACATTATTGAAATTGTTCACTTGTCTAGCCACCAAACTGTCTTTTATTATCTTCATACTGAATAATTTCTTCATAAAAAAAAATTTATTTGAAAAAGAATGTTTTTCATATATCTTTATCAGCGNATTATTGAAATTGTTCACTTGTCTAGCCACCAAACTGTCTTTTATTATCTTCATACTGAATAATTTCTTCATCAGACAAACTTTATTTGAAAAACAATGTTTTTTATATATCTTTATCAGCGTCGTCATTAGATCCACCATAATTTTCTCATTCACTATATTGAACGCAAAGTGAAAGACAGATCAAACCTAGGTTTGTTGATTCAACACTTCTCGTTCTTCCAGAGTCATTATTTCAGGCTTCTTGATGATTTCTTATAGTGGCATATCCACCTATATATTTTTTTTCTGATACAACAAATCTTCCACTTGCATTTCAAGAACACAAAGTTCGAACCATTGAATTTTTCCATTTTGTACCTCACTTTGCCGGTCATTGCTCCCACTGGAATTAACATTCTTTAGAAAAATAAATTTTGTTTTGATACCACTTGCTGGGAAGAAAGCAAAGGCTTTAATCAATTTACAATCAAATTCACATCATGGAATAAGACACATTGATTCGAAAATTTGGAACAAAATATCGAAGAAAAACACAACAAAGTAATCACAAAAAAATACAACAAGATTTAATGTATAAAAATCTGAGAATAGGAAAAACTACAGAGTCACGCCACATAAAAAATCATAATGAAAAGATAAATATACAAAAATTTTCACAACTCAGATAATTGTACTTCAAATCCTCTTTTGATCTCACAAGAGAAATCGTATGTTGAAATCCACCTCTCGAGCACACTGCAACTTCTATGCTCCGTCGAGAGACTAGCATGCGGCTAGAGAGATCTTCATGAAACAAGGACATGAGCCCCCTAAATTCGTACAAATTGCTCCCGGTACCTACGTATCATTCCCGACCTACCGAACACTACCTTTCAGGTTGCTCGGGTTGAAGTAAAGGACCCGAGTGCCTAAGCGCCCCCCTTACTGAATCCAGGCGAGGAGGTGCCCTATGTTGGCGCCTACGCACCACCTTCACTGGATCCCAACTCTTGTACGCCATTCAGACTAGGCTCCTGGGTGCTCCTCCTGATCCTGACGTCGCTTGTGTGGCCTTTTCATCAAGCTCTATACATTGCAAATTTCTACGTATTTACATATCTAACACGTAAACTTTAATTTTTACATGCATACCATCACATTGAAGCATGAAAAGGTGTATTTCACATTCTAAAAGTTATAATGATGCTATTTTTTAAATGAAAAAAATAAAATTGAAATGTTAGATATGTAAATATATAAGGATTGGGTGGTATATATTTAAATGACTCAAATGTTATTACTAATAGCCTGGTCATGTTTTTGCAATTGTAANCTGACGTCGCTTGTGTGGCCTTTTAATCAAGCTCTATACATTGCAAATTTCTACTTATTTACATATCTAACACATAAACTTTAATTTTTACATGCATACCATCATATTGAAGCATGAAAAGGTGTATTTCACATTGTAAAAGTTATAATGATGCTATTTTTTAAATGAAAAAAATAAAATTGAAATGTTAGATATGTAAATATATATGGATTGGGTGGTATGTATTTAAATGACTCAAATGTTACTACTAATAGCCTGGTCATGTTTTTGCAATTGTAGACATCCAATATCCACAACCTTATAAGAAAAGCAGTGGTAAAAAGAAAATAGAAGTGGTGGCTAGAAGGCTCTCATCTTAGTTCAGCCATTTAAGGTCGGACACTAGAAGCAAGACATTTAGCAAACTGAACAGAACCCAAAAGTGGAGAAAATTCTGGGTGATATATTGGACTTGAATCATCAAATCTATTAATATTGCACCAACCGAGCAACCGAATCAGCTATCACTACTACGAGCTATATAACATAAAACTGACTTCAAAATATCACAAGATATCATCAACGAGCTGTTAAATATTTAAATATTTAAATAATAAATAAATAAAATCAATCCAAATTAATGAAAAAAACCAGATTTGACCTATCCCTATCCCCCACTCTCCCCTTTGGTGCTCCCTCTNAAATATTTAAATAATAAATAAATAAAATCAATCCAAATTAATGAAAAAAACCAGATTTGACCTATCCCTATCTCCCACTCTCCCCTTTGGCGTTCCCTCGTTTTTTGTTTAATTTTTGTCTTAAAACACCATGCGAGAGCTTGCAAAAATGTGGTTGATGCCTTGAGATGGCTTGATCACTACAATGGGCTGCCTAAAGGAACCATATGCAAATAAATGTTTACTTTGATCTGCCAAACTTCAACGATACAGGTGATTATTCAATTCAGCAAGGCTCTCTCTTTAAAGGAAATCGATTATGCATTTTGAAAATTTCATTGCAACAAACAACTAATGAAATAGTGCCGCGGTAGGAGAAATTATTGCATCAGGATACCTGATGCAAATTTGCATCACGTGTCCAATAACAGCACGTGGCAATCCCGTTCCACTTGAGCGGAACAGGATTGTGCCTCACGCATATACTTTCTCTGTGCTACATATATTCGTCGGTGCTCTCCATAGCACTCCTGCAAACCCGAAAGATGAATATCCACACATACAATGTGCCCGGTAGCTTGTGGTCACCAAGACATGTCAAATACCTGAAAAGGGAGATTTTGGCCCTGACACACCCGCACCAGGATGCAGGCGCGCTGACAAAAATGGAGTTGGGAAGACCTACGCCACCTTCCGGGCGCATCAGCGCCCAATCTTATGGACTCCAGCACGTCTGCGTTGCAATTGTAGTGCTCCAGTGCCATCTCAGCTAGTCCACGCCCGTTTTCTTAGGGCACACCCATGTTGGACCAATGATGGGCCCGCGTCGGAAGATAGTGAGTTGGGTGCCCCTGCTCGTGCCAGACCAAAATCTGCCCCTTTTTTGTTGCTTGCAAATTCCAAAAGGATGGACCTTCGGTCCCTCTCCCACCATAAGGCCTCTAACCAGAGCTTTAAAAGCTAGTTACCTGGTTATTATGCCTAAAATGATTTTAAGCGAGGGACCAATGGTCCCTTGGGTGCCTCCCACGCCCAAGAAAAGGCAAAAGGGGAACCTTCATCCCAAGATTCTTCAGCCAAGGAGAAGCTTTGGAGAGGGGAGAGCTGAGCTAGGTGCTTCTTCTTCTTTAGATTCCTTCCTCCTCTTCATCTTCTTCTTCTTCCTCCATTGTTTTGGTTNAATTTTTGTCTTAAAACACCATGCGAGAGCTTGCAAAAATGTGGTTGATGCCTTGAGATGGCTTGATCACTATAATGGACTGCCTAAAGGAACCATATGAAAATAAATGTTTACTTTGATCTGCCAAACTTCAGCGATACAGGTGATTATTCAATTCAGCAAGGCTCTCTCTTTAAAGGAAATCGATTATGCATTTTGAAAATTTCATTGTAACAAACAATTAATGAAATAGTGTCGCGGTAGGAGAAATTATTGCATCAGGATACCTGATGCAAATTTGCATCAAGTGCCTAATAACAGAGGGTCACGTGACAATTTAGGCCCATTGATATACATGGTTCGGGCCCGGGTTGCCACGTGGCACCATGTTATTGGACACCTGATGCAAATTTGCATTTGATGTCATGATACAATAATTTTTCCAGCGGTAGAGGGATAGAAGCATACATGGGCTGAGACAAGACACATTTGTTACAACAATCCTGAAATCCCGATTCTTTTGGTCGAAACTTTGCCACAAATTAGCATTTTGCAGAGAAATGTACTGCATGACAACAATATCATAGGAGAAACACTGGACTAAATACCCCCACCTCTTCCCAACTAAATTTAGGAAGAACTAAGCATTTAGTTTGTGTTGGGGCTGAGAAACTCTTCACAGGGATGCCATTGAATGAGAGCTGTAGGGTGAGGATTTGGTACAGGCAGCAGAAAGAGCAAATGTGAAGTAGAAAACTAATGCTGCAATTCGTTCATCTAATAGGAGTCATATATATTTCAAAGACAATTCAGCAAAATAGTAAAGGTAATGTGGGCATCATGTTGGATGTTATTTATGTGGGATGTCCACTTGAGCGGAACGGGATTATGCCTCACGCATATACTTTCTATGTAGCTCCAGATATTCGTCGGTGCTCTCCATAGCACTCCTGCAATCCCGAGAGATGAATATCCACACATACAATGTGCCCCGTAGCTTGTGGTCGCCAAGACGTGTCGAATACCTGAAAAGGGAGATTTT
Source organism: Phalaenopsis hybrid cultivar (assembly GCA_002079205.1). Classification (NCBI taxonomy): domain Eukaryota; kingdom Viridiplantae; phylum Streptophyta; class Magnoliopsida; order Asparagales; family Orchidaceae; genus Phalaenopsis; species Phalaenopsis hybrid cultivar. Next base: position 63,094 of record JXCR01141713.1, on the reverse strand, counting down.
GGCCCTGACACACCCGCACTAGGATGCGGGTGCGCTAGCAAACATGGAGTTGGGAAGACCTGTGCCACCTTCCGGGCGCATCGACGCCCAATCTTATGGACTCCAGCGCGTCTGCGTTGCGATTGCAGTGCTCCAGTGCCATCTCAGCTAGTCCACGCCCGTTTTCTTAGGGCACACCCATGCTGAACCAATGATGGGCCCGCGTCGGAAGATAGTGAGTTGGGTGCCCCTGCTCCGCTGCCCCGGCACACCCGTGCCCAAAATCTGTCCCTGTTTTGTTGCTTGCAAATTCCAAAAGGATGGACCTTCGGTCCCTCTCCCACCATAAGGCCTCTAACCAGAGCTTTAAAAGCTAGTTACCTGGTTATTATGCCTAAAATGATTTTAAGCGAGGGACCAATGGTCCCTTGGGTGCCTCCCACGCCCAAAAAAAGGCAAAAGGGGAACCTTACACCCAATATTCTTCAGCCAAGGAGAAGCTTTGGAGAGGGGAGAGCTGAGCTAGGTGCTTCTTCTTCTTCTTTAGCTTCCTTCCTCCTCTTCATCTTCTTCTTCTTCCTCCATTGTTTTGGTAAGAAGAGTGTGAGGGATCTGTTAGAGAGGCTTCTTGGAGGAGCTTTTGAAGTTTCGGCCAAGGGAGGAGAAGGCTTCATCTCCTTTAGAAAAGAAGAGCTTCATCTCGCTAGGAGAAGGATTCTCTTGGAGCTTCCTCAGATTCTCCTTCATTAGGAGAGCTTCTTCCGTGTTTGGATAAGCGGCGGAGCTAGCATCGTAAAAACAAGGTTGGAGCTTGGAGCAAGTCAAGAGCATGCTTCCTCAATTGTCATGTACGTGAATTCTCTAAATCCCCTGCAAATTTTTAATCCTATAGCCCGCCTAGGTTTGGATGTTAAAGGATTAAGGATTAGAGTTTTGTGCTTAAAAAGAGCCGAAAGGTTGGGGAGCCTTCTCGTAGACTTTCCCCCTTGCGAATCCGAGAGATTTACCCTCTAAGTCCTAGTTCCAAAATCCCACAAGACGAGATCGTATTAATCTTGTCGTTTGTTTCGGCTGTTTCATTTGGATGGACGCTTGAAGCTGACCGACCGAGCGAACGAAGAATTTCCTTTGATCTTCGTTTTCTCGACCATAGAGAGTTCTCGCGAGAGACCCTCTATGTCATGTTGGGCAAACAAAGTGTACGTCATGTTGTCTCAAGCAATATGTCGTTAGTACACATCTCCATTAATTAAAACCTAAATCCTATGTGAAGTTGTAAGACGAATTCGACGTGTCGTCGAATGCATTGGGTTGTGTGGCTTGCATGCTCATTTGTCATGTATTGCATATTTGCATGCCTGATCGCGTAATAATTTTGGTTCGAATGACCGCCCAAGCTCAATCGTCTGATCGATTGGGCTCAATTGGTCGTCTCGGTCCGAACACCCTATCTTTTCGTTTTGATCGACCGTCCAAGCTTAATTGTTTGATCACTTGGGTGTAATCGGTTATCTCGGTCTGATCACTCTATCTTTGGTTTGATAGGCCGCCCCAGCTCGATCGTACGATCATTTGGTTCAATCGGCTGTCTCAATCCGATCACCCTATCTTTTCGGTTCAATCACCGCCTCGGCTCGATTGTTCAATCCTTGGGATCAATCGATCATCATCCTTTAGTTTTGGTCGGCCGCACCAGTCCGATCACCCGATCCTTTGGGTTCGAACGACCCTCCGGGTTCGATCACCCTATCTTTTGGTTCGGTCGGCCGCTCCAACTCGATTGTCCAATCCTTGGGTTCGATCGGTGTTTCGGTCTGATCACCTTATCTTTTTGGTTCGATACCCGCCCTGGCTCGATCTTTCAATCCTTGGGCTCAGTCAGTCATTCCGAGTTGATCGCCCTATCCTTTGGGTTAGGTCGGTCGCCTCGGTCCAATCACCCAATCCTTTAAGTTCAAACAGCTGCCCAAGTCCGATCACCCTATCCTTTGGGTGGTTCAGTCGGCCACCCTGGTACAATCACCTGATCCTCTGTATTTGATCGACCGCCCCACTCCGATCACTCATCCTTTGGGTCGATTGGCCACCCCGTTCTGATCACCCTATTCTTTCAGTTCGGTCGACTGCCTCAGTCGAATCACCCACCCAATCCTTTTGGTTCGATCGGCAGCCCAGTGTTCGATCACCCAATTCTTTAGGTTTGATCGGTCACACCGGGTCCGATCACCCTACCCTTTGGGTTCGATCAACCGCCCCGGTCAAATCACCTTATCCTTTGGGTTCGATCAGTCTTCTTGATCCGATCATCCTACTTTTTGGGTTCAATCGAACGTTCCGATTTGATTACCTGATCTTTTGGGTTTGATTGACCACCTCGGCCCGATCAACCCATCTCTTCAGTCTTATCGGTTGTCTCGACACGATCGACCGACCACTTCAGTCTGATTGGCCATCTTGGCCAACTTGTTTTGATTGTTGCATGCTTGTATGCATTCTTGCTTCTTGCTTATCTCTTTTGCATGTGTATGAAAACTCTTTTGACGTTATGTCTAGATATTTCATTGCATGTAAAATTATATTTGCCTTGTATGCTTTTTAACATTTAGCTCGTTTGGATGTCCCTCTGAGCATCGTTGTTCGGATGTCTCTTTGAGCATCGTTGTTTGCGGTGTCTCTATGAGCATCTGCACATGCAAGTATCCTTCCCACATATGTACTCGTATGCACGTGAATAGATGCTTGCACACCTCGTGAAAGGTGGCTCATATACAACCATCTACCTCACTCGCTACGACACAGTCTAGAGTGATGTAGGTATTTCACGTTGTGCTCAACACTAGTTACGCTTCTTAACCATTGAAATCGTGCACGACAAAATGTATGTCCACCTGGGTATGTGGTTCTCACTTGCACAAATCATATTACCTAGCATGCATGGCACAACATCTTTTGTATGCTTTTTTGTTCGTCTTTGAAGTTTGTTGCACTGATTGCATGTTTGCATGTGCACATTTGAGTGCCTCTCGGGTACGCAGTAATTTCTTTATAGCAAGACATCTGGTTGGGGTTCCCGGGGATGACACAATTCCTCTTTATAGGTAGCATGTACCTGGTATACCAGCTTTGTAAGCGTCATTTGAATGTGACATTCTTGCATTCTTTTGCATGATGTGTTTTGCCTCTTTAGCAATCGTTGTTATTGTTAGTGTTTTGGCCGACAATCATAAAGCGATGGATATTTTTACATGTATGTGCATCGCTCGGTTGCCTTGATGACAAATCCTACCCGTTAGGATGAGTGGCACGATTGTTGGTCGTAATACCTAAATAGCATTACTCGCGGAATAGCTCTGCAAGTAATGCGAGTTTTCGTATTATGACTAACTCATGCATGATTGTGTTAAGGATCTAAGGGCTCTAAATTACATTACTTGCATGTTACAGACTCACATTTAATGGTCCTATATTTTAAAGTATAAAACGAATATTTTTCTATTATGTATTATCCCCCTTTAAAATTTATATAAATTAGGTCATATGTGAGGCCTTCTGTTTTAAACGTCATCTTCTTATTGAGGTTTTTAGATCCCTTGGATCCTTAGAACGAGGCCAGTGTGGGCCACTCCGTCAAAGACAGACATTTAATCTTTACCACTGCATTGTGCAGACACTTAGATGTTGCGATGAACACTTTAATAAATAGTGTGCTAAGTTAGGACTAGAATGTTAGGTAGTTTTTTCGATATTTTGGCTATAGTTTTATTATGATTTGGTTGGCTTGGTGAGACATCACTTTTGTGCTGCTTTGTGTGTTTACTGGGTGTGAGACTTGTGCGCTAGTATGCAGGGGGCGGTTTTCTTGCAGGGAGTCATGTCCAATAGGGAAAAACTATAATGATTTATAATAACGCATTTTCTGCGGGTGTTGTTAAGTTCTCCCGCAAGGCTATTTCAATACGTTGTATGTGGATAGTTTTTGCTAACATGATTTTCGTGCAGGTCGAGTCTTTTTTAGATTTTACTATGTACTTTTTAGAGTCCTTAGGAGAGTTTATCGTGGAAATAAGATACGGGCACAAGTTCTGAGACGCTTGAAACAGGGAACTACGTGGCGGGGAACAAGAGCAGATCCTCGTGTCCGACATCTAGAACCAGGTATGTATTGTGGTGTCTGGCCGTTGTTTTGTTTTTTCTGGAATATGTTGTCTATCCAACGCCACCCGACCTGTTATTATTTATTCATTTGACTTATTTTACTTTCCACAGTGTAACTGACTTGGCTACGTCACCATTTGTTTATGGTTTGTCTGGGAATCCTGCATTATAATTTAAGCTCTTTAAAAATCCTAATATTATAATTTTTCTACGAAATCCTAATAAAAGATTAAGACTAATCAAAATTTAGACTTAAAACATTTCAAGATTTTAAAACCCTCGCAATCTCAGAGTGCCCGCACTCGTGTTCTTTAGGCGCACCCATGCTGGAAACGTGTTGGGCCCGCGCCGGAAGACTACAAGTTGGGTGCCCCTACGACGTGGCCCTGGCGCAANATATATTAATATTAGGGATGTCAAACTGGCTCGTCGTTCGCGAACAGCTCGTGTTCGGTTCGTGTTCGGCTTCTACGTTAAGAAACGAACACGAACAGTGACTTCACGAACAACTTCAAACACAAGCTTATTTGAAACAAACTAAATTTTAAACGAACCGAACACGAACACAAGCTCTGTTCGTTCGTGTTCGGTTCGTTTACACCCCTAGCTGGAAACATGTTGGGCCCGCGCCAGAAGACTATGAGTTGGGTGCCCCTGGGACGTGGCCCTGGCGCACCCACAACGCTACCTCGGCGCAACCGCGCCAGACCAAAATCTGCTATGGTTTTGTTGCCCACAAATTTCGGAAGGAGGAACCTTTGGTCCCTCAAATCCCACCATTAGGCCACCAACCAGAAGTTTAAAAGCTTGTTACCTGGTTATTATGCCTAAAATGATTTTGTGCACAAGAATGCTACTCAGAATTCCGTCCATTATGTGGCATGGGAGCAACCATGCAAACCACAAGATACTGGAGGTTTGGGCTTTCACGCATCCAAAAATTAGAGGGGGGNCCCACAAATTTCGGAAGGAGGAACCTTTGGTCCCTCAAATCCCACCATTAGGCCACCAACCAGAAGTTTAAAGCTTGTTACCTGGTTATTATGCCTAAAATGATTTTGTGGCACAAGAATGCTACTAAGAATTCCGTCCATTATGTGGCATGGGAGCAACCATGCAAACCACAAGATATTGGAGGTTTGGGCTTTCACGCATCCAAAAATTAGAGGGGGACCCTCAGGGCTCGCATACTACAGGAGAAGAATTCTATTCTCCATAAATGTTTGAAAAGCACATACCAACTTGATTTCTCCGCACAACACTTGAACCGTAGCACCTCTACTGCGTGGAAGATCATTTGTGAAGGTTTTCAATTATTACAGCCTATTTTGAGATGGAGGATTGCCAATGGGGACAGCAATGATATCTTAAACCAGACGTGGATTCTTGATCCCCAATTAATAGATGGCCTTGCCCAACAAATATTGAGGCGCTGGAGGATGGGCGGGTCTCCAGGCTTCTCACGGATGGCGTCTGGAATCAGCAGGTGATCAACAATCATTTTGGCAAGAAGATGGCTGCACTTGATACACAAATTAAAATCCATAATGACATGCCTGAGGATTGCATTGAATTAACTAAGACTCATACGGGGAGGACCATATTACTTCGCCGGCCTATGAGACCACCTTTTCTGATTTCAAGACTAAGCAAAATTGGCTCCGCAGACTTCAAATCAACCCTCGTGAACGTTTTTTTTGGAGTTGCCTGCTCAATGACGCTATCCCTACCAGAATTTGGCTCGCCAGAAGAGGGCTCACAAATGATACTTCATGTTTTTGGGGCAGCCAAGAGACCATTGGTCCCGCGATCGGGTCGTGATCATATTATTTCTAACTGTTTGTGTTTTCGCAGGGCTAGAGACAATTTGCTTAACCGGGGCTTTTCTCTACCCGGATACAATAAATTTGAGGAAGCAGTCATGGACCTTGGTACAACCCGTAAGAATTTCTTGGCCTGAGCTAGATGCTTCTGCTATACCACACATCACTGTTGGCGCGCTCGCAAGGCTAAGAACCATGACCAAACGCACGACACATCATCCATCATCGCTGCAACTATTTTGGAGGCCATGACTAGCCAATCCTTGGGGTTGATCTTTTTGTCATCCTCCTCAACCGTCACGTAGGTGAATTCTCTAAATCCCTTACAAATTTTCATTCTTAGAGTCTCCTAGGTCTAGATAGAGGATTAAAGATTAAGGTCTTGTGCTTAGAGAGAGCCGAAAGGTTAGGAAGCCTTCTCGCAGACTTTATCCCTTACAAATTCGAGCGATTTCCCCTCTAAGCCCTAGTTCCAAAATCTCTCAAACCGAGGTTGTAAAATCTCTCTGTTTGTTTCAGCGGCTTCTTTTAGATAGACGCTTGAAGCCGACCGGTCGAGCGAACAAAGAATTTCCTTTGATCTTCTTTTTCTCGGCCATAGAGAGTCCTCCTTGCAAGAGACCCTCTAATTCATGTTGGGCAAACGGAGGCGGGCGTCATGTTGCCTCATGCAATATGAAGTTATTTAGTTGTGGTTTGTCTGGAAATCCTGCGTTATAATTTATTTTTTAAGGACCATAATATTATATTTTTTCTAGAAAATCTTAATAAAAGATTATGACTAATCAAAATTTAAGATTAAAACATTTCAATATTTTAAAATCTGCTCTTTACTTTTCTACATGACTTTCGAGTCGGTTTTAAAATGATTTGCATAGTATAGTCTTCACCCCAATTATATTAATAGGGCTCACACACTTAGGATTGTGGCAGATCACAACATCATATTGCATGTCCCAAAGAGAATCCCTTCTTTTGACCTTACAGGGAGTAAGTATANTTTTAAAATGATTTGCATAGTATAGTCTTCACCCCAATTATATTAATAGGGCTCACACACTTAGGATTGTGGTAGATCACAACATCATATTGCATGTCCCAAAGAGAATCCCTTCTTTTGACCTTACAAGGAGTAAGTATTTTGTTGATATTGTTTTCAACTTTGTAGTTGAACCTCTATTTTCTCATCCTTCCGGTGGCATCGACATAATTTACTTGACGAGTATAAGTTCCACTTCTGTGGTTCTACCTTTATAGTTCATAGGATTTAGAGTTCCCTTCTTCTGACCTTACGACTACCGAGGCCTTCTTAGACGACGTAATTCACAGATTGCGAACAATGAGTTTCTGATTGTGTTGGGTCGACCATCTTCACGACCAGATAGACTTAGGGTCCCAATAGCTTAGAATGCACATTCGTGGTATCCTAAATCAGNTCCCTTCTTCTGACCTTACGACTACCGAGGCCTTCTTAGACGACGTAATTCACAGATTGCGAACAATGAGTTCCTGATTGTGTTGGGTCGACCATCTTCACGACCAGATAGACTTAGGGTTCCAATAGCTTAGAATGCAAATTCGTGGTATCCTAAATCAACTATCTCTACCTAATTAGGACTATTCTTCATCTCCTTTGTTGAGTCATTTTGAGCCCATTCATCCTTTTTTGACATCGTTGATATCGTCTCCTAGGCCCCGATTGTGGATAGGTCGTCGCCCATTTGGGATACGGTAATTCACTCTCTGCTCTTATGACCCGATTAGGTCGTGGAAGCATAGTGTGGACCATATGAGTCGACTTGGTTATTTCGTAGACCTCGTATGTGGATGAACCGCAACCCATTTGTTATGTAAGAGATTCACTCTTTCTTTTGTGGCTTAACGAAAGTATTGAAAGCATCAGGATGCTCCTGCTAGATAACCATCCTTTTTGGTGACCTATTTACCAGTCATGTTAATGTAAGCAAAACTTTTTTTTATTGAGAGTATTTATTAGTATCCCCTAAGATGTAATTAAGCAAATGATACGTTCCTTGGGGAGTATTTTTGACCTCAGAAAAAAAATACTTCTTTTGGTTCTCTGATTATATGTGGCTTATGTAAAGATTTTCTTCGTGGATGACATGTTTCGAGGCATTTCGATCCTATCGTGTTCGGTGATATACTCTCAACCTATCGCATGAGGATTACCTTATACATGAATCTTTCATGTTTCTTTTTCAAATTCATTTATCTATTTTCGTCGTATATCATGTCTTTTCTGATTCCTCTCCTCTTCGGATTATTCCATATAATATGAGAAAGATTTATTTGGAAAGAAGAATCATAAAATGATTATATATATATATACATACAAGTTAACGACTCCGAGTTTTTTAAAAAGAACCAAATCAGATAATACATGAGTGAAGCATATAATTAGAGATGTAGAGAATCATGGGATGGCAGGAGGTGGAGCAGATGGTCCTGCTGTCAGACGTTTGTTACGATGAAGGTGAAGAAATGTCCATCTAGTAGCGGTATGATGATTAAGGTTGTTACTCCCCCTCAAACTTGCAATATGATGGGCTTATTGTGAGTTTGCTTCTGAGCCTGTTGAACTGAGTGGAGGTGTAACTTTTAGTGAAGATATTGGCTATTTGATCGTGAGAACTAATTCGCAATCTGAATGTCACTGGAAGAGATGTGATCGCGAATAAAATGGTAATCAGTTTCCACGTTCTTGGTACAGGTTGGAATATTGGGTTAAGAGCGATGGCTATAGCGTAGGTGTTGTTAAAGTAGATAGTTGTTGGTGTGGTGAGGAAGGTATAGAAGTCTTTTGACGTTGAACTGTCCAAGCTATGAGGTTACGACCAAGGAAAGTGCAGAAGCCTAAGGTAGAGCGTCGATCAGTGGAGTCGCCTGCGAAATTTGATTCAGAATAACAGATAAGTTGGAGATCATTCTTGATGAGGGGGAGCCCAAAATCCAATGTTCCCTATAAGTAGCGTAGAAGGCGTTTGAGGATTTTAAAGTGGTAGACCAAGGGGTTGTGCATTTGTTGGCTTGTGTAGTTGGCGACAAATGAAATTTCGGGCTAAGTAATGGTTAAGTATTGGAGTGAGTCGGCAAGTTAGCAGTATTGCGTAAGATTGGGATGCTCTTGAAGAGATTTAGGATCAAGTTGTAGTTTATGAGGTAGGAGAGTGCTAACTGATTTGCAAGATAGCATATCTAATTTTTGTAGGAGAGAAGTTATTTAGTGAGTTTGAGTAAGATGATAACCATGGGATGTGATTTGTATGTTGATGCCAAGGAATGTATTGAACAATCCCAATACTTTGAGGTCGCATGTAGATTAAAGATCAAGGAAAAGGTTGTCTATGGTGGTTTGATCATTATTTGTTATGAGTATGTCATCAATGTAGAAAAAGAAGTAAATAGCTACCGAAGAGTACTAGTAAGTGAGGAAGGAGAGGTCGGTTGTGCTAAAGCTGGACTTTTTTGCTTGGAGATGATTGATGACGGTGTGGTACCACTGCC
>JXCR01141713.1:17163-29952 GCA_002079205.1 Phalaenopsis hybrid cultivar | reverse complement strand
GGGGGGGGGGGGGGGGGTCTTGCTATGAGGTGATGAAAATTGGGAGCTTGGGGAGACTATGCCAGAATTGCTTCTCATGCTTGTGAGCTTGGTGTTTGGGAAGTCTTGTGATTTTCTTCTGTTGTTTTGCAAAAGCTCAGGCAAGGTACTTTCTCTTCTCCTTCTATGTTCTCTCCTTTGCTCGACAGAGGCTATGTGATGTTTTCTTTTTTTATCGATAGGGATTACATGCATGCAAAAGTTTAATTGTTCGGCCGGTACATCATGCTGAGGCTGCTCTTTAGCTGTTAAGTTTTTAATGTTTCTTTGGCTTTGGTTTAAATGCTGCATATTATTGGGTCTGTTTAAATCCTCTATGATGTTTAACTGGAAATGTAGACTTATCAGAAAGGCATGGTTCACTTCTTTTGCACGTCCAAGCTTTCTTCTTGTGTTCCTATCACATCTACATTCGTGCATCGAAGTTTGAGGGTTGTTTTAGCCTTCTGGGCTGGGGTTTTCTTTGCAGTATTGGTTTGACACTAAGGCTTTTGAAAATTTTATTCTGTGGATTTTGTTCTAGTGTTTCTTTGTCGAAATGTTTGTAGCTGATTCTTAAGGTTTCATTTGAAGTTTTATGTTGGGGCTTTGGTTTTGATGCTACCCTGTTGCCCCTCTGTTTGAAGCGTATACATGCGAATTCATTTGATTTTGGGGGCCTGATTTTGCTCTCTGTTCATCTCTCTGTTCGAGGGGTATGCTGAATGGGAATTTTAGTTTTGTCAGATTTCATGGAATTTGATTTAGGGGCTCAGTTTTGCCACTTGTGGCTGCCTTCCCTGTTTAAAATACTGGTGCAACTGGAATATTGGTTTTGAGGCTTTGAAAAGGCTTATTTTAGGAGATTTAGCTTTGTTCCTTGTTGCTTCCTCTGTTCGAAACACCTGCAGATGGTGATGTTTGATTTAAGGGCTCTTAGAAGCCTTGTTTTGGGGCTTTGTGTTACTCCTCCTGGCCGTGAGCCTTCCTGTTGATGGTTCTCTTGTTTGTGCTGGGGCTGCTGGCTTCCCTTTGCTGCTCCTACTCGAGAGCACCTGATTATGCTGTTTTTGTCTCTGTTTGTTTGGGGCTCAGTTGGCCCTCTTTGCTGTCCCTACCCGTGAGTCTGTTGGGTGTTTGTTTGGGGCTCAACTGACCCTCTTTGCTGTCCCTACATGTGAGTCTGTTGGGTGTTTGTTTGGGGCTCAGTTGGCCNTTTTAAGCAAAACATTGAATTGAGTTTCAACTTCAACATAAAGAAAATGAAAATATGCCAATAACTTAGTACAAGATTTTATAAGATAAATCCAAGAAATATGTGAAAAATCCTTCACAAAAGTGACAAGATATCAAAATCCTATAAATAAAATAAGACAATGTCCTCAAACATTAGAATAAACTAACTCAACACAATGAAAAACTCTTTTATTAACTCTGGAATATAATACAAATAATTGTGTTTAACAAATCAAAGATGATAAATGTTATAATTGAGGGTGCAAATTTTTTAGTATTGATAGTGATGGTTGTCCCAATCGATAATGGATCTTAAAAGAGGATAAGGTACTGAAACATACTTTAGGGCGAGGTATCTCATTCTCTAAAATATATAGCCTCCCCCAATTCTCTTCCTTTACCAATAATTTTTTTTTTGTTATAAAATCCCTAAATAGACAATGGTCGACAAAGAATAATGTGAGAGAAAACTATCTTATTTTTTAATTTTCAAAGGGCAAACATAATTCCCACAATTATAACTTACTAAATCTACAACCAACACATAAGGTAAGAACTACAAGAATATTAACAAAAAAATAAATGAGGATAACTCTAAATAGGAAACACATAATTCTATACTCTCCCTTTAGTTGGGTCATAGATGTTGTAGAAACCCAACTTGGTGTTCAATTCCGTAAAGTTTCCTAAAGATAAAAATTTTGTGAAGATATTGCTACTTGTAGATGAGTTGGAATGTAGATTAAGTGAATGATGCCTCCATTGACCTTCTTAGAGTTAAAATGCATGTCATTCTCAGTATGCTTGGTCCTATCATGATGTACAAGATTCTTTGCAATGTTAATGGTGCTTGGTTGTCACAGAACATCTTTATGAGATTATCTATAGAGTATCCTAGTTTTTTTAGGTTCCATTTGAATCCACATTCTCTTAAAAATTCCCAAAGCAAGTGCCCGATACTCAGATTCCGAACTGCTTCTAGTGACCACTTCTTGCTCTTTCTTCTCCATGTGACAAGGTTTTTCTAAACATAGGAACTATACCCAGAGGCGAATCTTCTGTCCATGGGTTCTACCCAACTAGCATCAATGTAAACTTCTACATCACTGTTGTCAGATATCTTAAATAATGATCCCCTGTCACCCCCTGTTAAGTGACTTCTTAAGAAATCTTAATATTTTGTATACCATCTCCAAATGTTCTTTAGTTGGATTGTTCATGTAATGATTTACTATTCCAACAGGTAAGCAATGCTAGGTCTTGTGTGAGACATGTAGAGAAGCTTACCCACTAATATTTGATATCTACCTTCTTTATTGATGTTTACTATCTCTCTGATTGTTATTTTTTTTGTTAAAATTAAAAGGAGTCTCAGCAGGTTTGCACCCTAACATTATTGTTTCTTTTAATATGTCTAGGATGTACTTTATTTGTGATATCACTATACTCATCTTAGACCCCACTACTTCCATGCCCATAAAGTATCTCATTGATCTCAAATCCTTAATTTCAAATTTAGTAGCAAGAATCTCCTTAATTTTTCCATTCTCTTTATCATCACCACCTCTCAGGATCATATCATCAACATAAATAATGAGTATCACCTTTTTACCTCTCTGTGTATGCTTTATGAACAATTCATGGCCTGCTTGGCATTTGATGTACCAATTAAATTTCATAGTTTTGACGAACTTATCAAACCAAACAGGCTGCGATTCTTTGAGGCCATAAAGTGATTTTTTTTAGTTCACACACCCAATTTATTTGAGTCATCTTCTAGTCTTGAGGAAATTTTCTTATGCACTTCTTCTAGATCTCTATTTAAAAATGCATTCTTGATATCAAGTTGATGCAAGTCACTCTCTTTATTCACTGCCAAGGAGAGAACTCCAATAGTGTTTAATTTGGCCACCAGAGCAAAGTTCCTTTGATTGTCTATCCCATGAGACCGAGTGAAACCTTTGACCACCAACCTAACCTTGAACCTCTCAATGCTTCCATCTACTTTGTACTTGACATTGAATAGTCATTTGCATTTAATTGATCTTTTACTTGGAAGAAGTTTTGTAAGGGTCCATGTACCATTTAGCTTAGTGCTTGAACTTCTTCAATTGTCTTTTTCTATTCTTGGACTTTGAAGTTCTTCATGAATCGACTTGAATATCTGTACACTGTCAATATTATATATAAATGCTTTGTAATTTGATGATAGCTTTCCATAGACAACATATCTGGATAGGATAATGCGTGCAAATTTCTCAATCTTCTTCGTTGGATTCAACTTCCCTTGGAATTTTAGAGATGGGTGAATTTATGTTTGGTTGTGGACAATACTGTGGTTGTATATTGTCTTTATCATGCTTAGTGGTTTTATTTCTTCTTGCATACATGCAAGGCTTTTTATTTTTATTTATTTTTATTATCCAGTTGGATGTTCTCAACTGGAGGAACTTGGGAAGCGAAATTGTTAGAGTCAAGAAGAATATGTTGTGATGACTCTAGGTTAGTGTGGGTATCCATAGTAATATAGGGAACCTGAATAGGTTGTGGTGACTCCAGGTTAGTGTGGATGTCCAAAGTGACTCTTCGCATGAATATCAAATTTATGATAATATAATTCGTTTTTAAAGAAGATAACATCTATGCAATTGTAGTATTCTTTTCGTAATTGGAGAATAACACATGTACCCCTTTTTGTTGAAAGCATACCCTAGAAAGATACATTTGATGGATTTTAGGTCATGTTTTGTGCTATTTTGGTTGGTGAATGTGAACAAAAGAAACATGCCTGAATATTATTTTAGGAAGATTAGATGAGAAAGCTCTGACATGAGAGTATTTTTCTATCACAATATCTAGATGGGCTTTGAACCTAACAACTCTACTTAGCATTCTATTAATGAGGTAGGTATAGGCCTTGATGCAATTCAACACTGTCAATCACTTCCTCGAATCCAATACCTAAAATTTACAAGAGTTAGAGTGAAATTTAGTAACATAGTTCACGTCATGAGTAATCTTGCTAATTGAGAGTAAATTGCAATTTAATTGAGGAAAATATAGCACATAAGAGAGCTGAATATCTTTGGAGACTTTCAATTCTCCATTCCCAACAATCCAGTGTTGAGATCTATCAGCCAACCTAACAAATCTGGAGTTGATGAACTTTTGGCTGATGGCGAGGGCATGAATATCTCTAGTTATGTGATCAGAAACATCTGAATCTATTATCCAAGGTCGAAATCTCCCATTTTTAGCATGATAGGAGGAAATTATACTTTGATGTCTCATTAAGTTGGTAAACTTCTCAATTGTGCTCTAAAGAAGTTTCTTCAACACCTCATTTTTTTCCTTGATGAAAGGACTAGGTCTAGCTAACCCTTCAAATGCGGTGACAACGTATGCCTTGTGGTCTTGGCCCTTCCTCCCTTGCCCCTTTTTTAAACCTACAAATTTTCCATGTAGGTTCCAACACTTGTTTTTTGTGTGACCCATCGATTTTTTGTTATGTTCACACTAGGGATGATTCTTCTTTGTCTTTGACTCATTAAAAGAGTTGTGTAAATATAAATCAGAACTTTTTAGTGTCAACTGGTCATCATAAGCTTTTTCTAGATTTAACCCTGCTTTACAAACCTCTTTGACACTCTTTTTAAATTAGAAGTTTGGAATAGAAATAGTTCTTTAGAAAAATTGTTTCCTTTTTTTCATTTTAAGAATATTCTTAACCCAGATCTTTCACATCAAACTTGGCTTATATTATTCTTATCAAAGTTTGCTTGAATTATGTGTTTTAATTCTTAATATTTTCCACATGCTTTCACTATTAATAAGCTTGTCATCAACATACAAATGCAGATAAAGCATTTTAAAGCTCCATGATTCCCATCATAAACTCAAGAATCATATCATTTATTTTAAAACTAATCTTTATGTTTAATCTTCAAACTTTATGCATCATATTTTTTAATTATTGTTTGAGCCCATACAATAATCTTTTAAGAAGATGTGCTTGATTTTTAGTCCCACTTCAATGAAACCATAAGGTTGCTTCATATATATTGTTTTTTGCAACTCTTTCGGAAGAAATTCATCTTCAAATCCATTTATTCAAGTCCCCTTGTTGAACTGAGTAACCATGCCAAGCAAGACNTGTGCTTGATTTTTAGTCCCACTTCAATGAAACCATAAGGTTGCTTCATATATATTGTTTTTTGCAACTCTTCCGGAAGAAATTCATCTTCAAATCCATTTATTCAAGTCCCTTGTGAACTGAGTAACCATGCCAAGCAAGATCCTGATTGATGTTCGCCTTACAACTATAGAGAATACATCGTAGATCAAAATTTTTTTGTGAGAAGCTTTTTTCGATTAGTCTTACTTTTAATCTGACTTTTTCATATTTAGTAAAACCTACCTTCTTTTTGAACTATCCGTTGCAACTTACCTTTTCAAGAATGGCTGTGTTGAACCTCTCTACTTACTCATTTTTTGTTGCGTGATCATTTTCATTATGTAATGCCTTAATATCATTGATCTTTGTGGAACTGAAGCCGGGCTTCCCCGTTTGCGTTACGGACGTGGGCGTCCTCTTCTTGCGGCGGGTGAACCGACTATCATTTCAGCCAGCTGGACTGGTCTGGATAGGGGCCGATTGGACCGGTCCCTCCTCTCGCTCATTAGAGCGGGATTTATCCCCTGATCTTGTGACTTCTTATTTGAGGAATTGTCGATCCTGCCCCCTGCTTCCCTCTCCTGCCTATGCGAGACTTGCCATAGGGGAGCTCCTTCCTATTTTGCATCCCTTACCTTCATAATTCTTTTCTCCTCCAAGTATTGCCTCTTTTGTCGACTAAGTTCAATTATAAATATGTGTTTGCTTGCCTAGGTTAGGCAGTTTTTGTTTCAAATTCTTGTGTGGAGTCTTTTCCCCATTTGAGGGGTGTATCCGAGGAAGTGGTGGTGCTTCGGCTGTCTCCTACTCCAAGATGTTGTGTATCCTCTTCCTTTTTGGCTATCCAGCCTTCCTTCTCCTTCCTCATAGCATGGCTTCCAACTCCTTCCAACCGCTCCATCTCCTGCATCTACCTTGCTGTCCATCACCTTCTAGCCACCCCTCCGCCTGACGTCGGTCACCTACAAACCACCATACTTGCTGTCTCTACAGTTCTACACCTTTCCCTCCTGCAATCAACATTCCTTGGCTGCCACCACCATTGCCAACTATCCCAATCCACTTAGCCGATCTCCACTGCCATTGGAATACATCTCAGAGGAGTTGCTTTGTCGTGTATGTCGGTGTTGTTATTTTCTGTCGTGTCGTGGTGTAAACCTATTTCCCTATTAATATAAATGCGCTTTTATGTTTCTACTGTTTCCCTATGAGTTCCAGTTTCATCTGGTATTAGAACTAGCCCAACCTTAGTCCCATTTTAGGGTTCCCTAGCATCCGCCATAAACTAAAACTTTCTTTCCTACCACTAAAAATCCTCACCACATCCCAAACCCTAAACCCACAAAAAATTTTCTTTCATATTCCTTAATCTCCAGCCATGCCACCATTGAGATACATACTTGAGCCTTCACGAGAGGAGATATGACGAGAAATTAGCCGACTTCAGCTATGGATTATGTGCATAGAAGATGAAATCCAATGGGAGATTACCTTCGACCGTGATCCGAAAAGTCGAAGGGGGGAACGAGAAGATATAAAGATGAAACAGGAAACACAACGTCAGTTCCTATCAACTTACTACCGCCAAAAATTGCAGATTTTAGCGTTCGAAAGGGAGTGACTGCCGAATCACCAAGCGACCCCCCTTGCTACTATCCAGTGAAAACCAATCCCCAAGTCTATCACACTCAGAAAATGTTGCAAGTGCCACATATTTGGACATGTTTAAACATAATGCACAACCAGAGGAGTGATCAACTTCACCGAACAGGGCGTCATCGAAAAGTTGTGTAAAGACACCGTAGACACCGGAGAGCAGTTCGAACGAGAATTTTCTTTCAATGACGTCTTCCATAGTGGAACTCTTTTGTTCGTGGATGCATCCAATGCCTTTCCTCCATATGGCTAGAAGGAACATGCAATTTTTGACGAAATTGCAGTTCATGCTCTCCTAGAAGACAAATAACTTTTTGTTGAGACATATAAAGATGACGTAGACCAAAATATGTTAGAATTTAAAAATGCAGTGGATGGTCTTAGTAATGACCAATTGATAATATCACAGGCGGCTAAATTTCCAATCCTCTCCCCAGTGTTCCATATGAGGTGACGAAATGCAGTATGAAGCTCTTATTGTTGGAACACAACAAAAGATGTCAGTTCCCCAAAACTTTAGGAGTTAAGAGGGAAGACTCGAAAGATAATAAGAATCACCCATCAAACAAATTCTTGCAAACCCTCAGTCTTTTTGAGGCCCAACTTGTCATAGATGAGAAGCATATGTGATATTTACTTGTTCAGACATTGGCTTAGGAGAATCTACATCGTTGTGTACCTCTTATGCCAAAGCAAAACAGAGCGATAGGTAGATATGCTCGCAAGTGGGAAAAACTCCTCAAATGCGTTGGGAGCTAGCGCAGTTGTCAGTGACATCCGGGAATGACCGGCAAGAACCAAAATGAAATCGAAGCTCTTCAATCCCGGGAGATTGAAGCGGGGCTTCACCCTTCCCGCTATGGGCGCGGACGCCCTCTTCTTGCTGTGGGTGAACTGACTAGCATTTCGGTCTGGTGGACTGGCCTGGACAGGGGCCGGTTGGAGCGACCCAGGCCGGTTGGATCGGCCCTTGCTCCCACTTATTAGAGCGGGATTTATCTCCCGATCCCGTCACTTCCTCTTCAAGGAATTGCCGCTCCCGCCCCCTGCTTTCCTCTTCTGCCTATTCTAGCCTTGCCATAGGGGAACTCCTTCCTATTTTGCATCCCTTACCTTCATAGTTCTTTCCTCCTCCAAGTCTTGCCTCTTTTATCTACTAACCTGAATTATAAATGCGTGTTTGGGGGATTTTGCTGTGCTTATTTCAGATTCCTGTGTGGAATCCTTTTCCCCTTTGGAAGCTTTATCCGAGGAGGTGGTGGTGCCCCAGCTGTATCCTATTTGAAAGTGGTGCGTATCTTACTCCCTTTTGGCAATTCAACCCTCATATTCCTTCCCAATAGCCGCCGATCACTCCTAATTCCCTTCCCCAGCCTCTGCTGCTCCATCTCCTTCATTTACCTTGCTGTCCAACACCTTCCAGCCACCCCTCCGCTTGCCGTCAGTCACATACGACCCTCCATACTTACTGTCTCTACAGTCCTGCTCCTCCCCCCCACGCTGCCATCAGCATTCCTTGGCCGCCACCACCATTGTCAAGCATCCCAATCCACCAGTCGACTTCCACTGCCCTTGGAATACACCTTAGAGGTGCTGCTTGTGTCGTGTATGTTTTGTTTTTATTTTCTGTTGTGTCGTGTTGTAAATTTTTTTCCCTATTAATAAAAGTATGTTTTTGTGTTTCTACTATTTTTCCTAAGAGTTTCGGTACCAAGAACTTTGTGAATTCATTAACACAAAATTCAAGCTATTGTTTATCAACGCTTGTGATTCTCGGCTATATACTTGAAAGCACCAATATCTATAATCCATGGATCTCTTCCTTTGAGTTGTTGTTCAAATTAAAGCGGTAATTTACTTTTTTGAGCAATAGAGATCGAAATAAATTTTATTTTTTCGAGTTGTTTATTGGTGAATGAGACTGATGTCACTCAGCTTGCTATCCTTGATCGTGGCTTGAAATTCATTACTTTTTTCATTTTCAAATTGCCAGCCTCTCATGAATTTTACATCTTTTTTTAAAGTTTGATGTGATTTCTGACAATGATTACACTACATGCGACAATTTTTTTGATTTCTACATAAGTCATGTGATTTAATATCTTTTTTCTTTGTCTAAAGGACAAATTTTTGGGAGTGCATTTTTGAGATTTTTTCCTTGGCTTCCAAGCATCCTCAAAATTTCCCATAGGTTAGGAAAATATTTCATTCCTATTAAATGTATTCTTACCTACAATTCGTTATTCAACCCAAGAAGGAAATAAAAAACGCATTCTTTATTGAACATTTGGGTATATTTAAGACTATGTTCAGGACAAGTTCAATTGATTTCATAAAGTATATCCATTTTTTTGCTAAAATTTAGTAAAAGTGTTAAAGCCGTAAGGGGAAGTCACGGTAGTTTGGTGTGTATTTTTTATGGGAGATTGAATTTCAAAGCACTGTGCTATATTTTTGAATTGGAATACATTTCCTGTACAATATCCTATATCTCTTTTGCATGTTTATAGAAGAGGCAGGGCAGGCCATTTATAGTCCAGTGCATTAATCAACCGTCCCATCACCATGGAATTCTTGACCTCTCAAATCTTGCAGCCAATTTGATCATTCGTTGGTTATTTTTTAACCCCTATAATTTAGTATATTTGTACCTTTCCTCAGATCACCAATTCTGATCGGGAGGGATCCCTAATGGTGGTTCCATCGAGTTATTGTTACGCAATTTAAAGGGAATGATGATCACTAAGTTCGTTTTGGACATTTGGAAGGGAAGGGATAAGATGTGTGGGGCTGGTGCCGGGGGAGGGAAACCTGAAAACAATATAAAAGCAATAATATCAAACAAAATAAGAAAAATCCTCATTTAATCACCTTAAATTATGGATTTTCCTTTGATCTGCAACAATTGTAATTACGGTTTAAAACCAAATACGGTACATCAAAGAGAAGGCTAAATGCTCTATAAGTTATGTCAGATGAGTTATTTTTATTTACCTCAAATAAAGTGAGATAAAAAGAAGTATCATGCATTCAACACTTTTGGGCTCATAAGTTAGCTATTGGCTCTGGAATTAGCTATTCTAGTGTCTCTATGTTTTAAGTATTTTTATGAGAATGATGGTCAACTTCATGCTTGTGCTTAACCATTATATTTATTTTATCTCGGTGGTTATCATTTTCTCTTCTTATTTTTCTATTTTTGTTTTTTTTTCAATGTTGAACAGTTATACCCGGTAACATCATCTTTTGGGAAACAAGTACTATTCTCTCTTGAACGTGCAGCTGCTCCCTATTTTGGCATAAAGGTTGAATATAGAAAAACATTTAGTTGTTGATTCCTTAAAAGTTGAGAATAGCGTATACATTTTAGCAGTCTTAGCATTTTCCTTGAATAAATTGCTTGTTTATTTGATTTTTTTAAATTTAATATTTACAAATTGTCATGTTTTGAAAGATTTTATTTTTTTATTTTGGCTAAATCATTACATCTCATNTTCGGTGGCTTCGCCTTCTGTGAGCAGGGAGCGTATTCTTTTCTTCTTTGGCCCGATTCGAGTGCCGTGGACTGTTGGGGGGGTGGTTTTCTTTCTCTTCTCCTCTATTCTCTGCCTATAAGGATAGTTCCTTTATTTTTTTGAGAGGTTGTTGAGAAAAGTTTTTTTGAGAGGAGTGAAAATTTTGGCTGTGAGAGGAGCTTGGAGAGGGAATTTATGTGAGGGCACTTCTCTGGGGTGAACTCTTGTGTTGTAGGGCTTGGCTTTAGCATTCTTGAGGTACTCTTCTTCGCCCCTTCTGTGGTGCCTGGTTGCCTTTCGATTTTCCCTCTGCCGAGCCTTGTGCATGGTTCTGGTGGATAGTACAGCATGCTAGTTCTCTTTATTTTCATATTTTTTCGAAGCATTCACTCTAGAAGCATGTGAAGGATAGAAGTATGAGCATGTTTTAGGAGTTCGATTTGATTACTTGCTTAGGACGGTGCAAGCATAACATGATATAAGTGTTCTTATTTTCTCCTGTTAGCTTGAGATGGAACTGTAGCATATCCCTGTTACTTTGAACAGGAGGGTTGAAACGTGGCTTTGAAATAATTTTAGCTCCTCTTGCAAGCATGGTGGGATGAGTATTATGAAGCTTTTCACTTATTTTCATCTAGCATGAAATATTGTAGAGGTTATTTAGCCTTTCACGAATGCTTGGGAGTTCATTCTACTGTTTTATGCATGATTGGGGGCTTTGTTTTTTTGCTTCCTGCGTCTTTCCCTGGTTCGAAATATATGCTATAAGAGAGCTTATTTGATTTGGAAAATGTTGTAGTCTGTTTTGTGGGACTCGGTTTAGCTCCTCATGAGGCACCACCCTGTTCAAATATCTGTTGGAACTGTTTCATGCTTGGAATATTTAGATATGCAGGCTGTTTCTTGGCTTTGGATGACTCGGTTTTTGCCTACAGGTGGTTGGAACTTTAATTTCTATCAAAATATGAATTTATATCAATGTCTGGGCCTGTTTTTTTAATCTTGTCGAGCTCTGGCTTTGGTTCTGGTTCTTGTCGAGTTCGGCTTTGGCTTTGTCTCTTGTTGGGCTGGTTCTGACTTTATTTTTAGTTGGGGATTGGCTTTGGCTTTGTCTCTTGTTGGGCTGATTTTGGTTTTATTTCTAGTTGAGGGCTGGCTTCTGCTTTGGTTTTTACTCTTTACCCATGAGGTCCATTGCTGATCTTTGGGTGTGACTTGGCTTTCCCTGCTACGCTTGAATTGTCTTGAGAGTTGTGAATGAATCAAGTTTGCCATCCAAAAAGAAAATCATATTTATTTCAGTTATCCTTTCATTTAGTCAGGGAGGCATAGCTGCCTTTTGGTGGTCCTTTTGTTGGCTTCGGCCGTGAGCCCCTTGTGCTTTGGATGGCTTCTGACTATGGGCCTTTGTAGTTGCTCTTTGCTACCTTAAACTGTGAGCTCTATTAGTTCTTTTGGGCCCCTTTATTATCCTAACTATAAGCCTCATTTATTGTCTTATATACTGCCTTTGGTTATGGAGTTTGGTAGCCATTCTTTGCTCTAGCCGTAAGCCCCTCCTATCCCCATCCCTGGCTGTAGCCGAGAGCCTTGTAGGCTGTTTCCTCTTTGCTGCTGATCCTTAACCGTGAGTCCTACCTGCTGTTCATCTCTTTGTGATGACCCCGATCGTGAGCATGTCTATGGTTTGATGGGAAGATTTCTGTGCTTACTTAATATATGGAGTTATGGATTGAGTTGGAAGAATTTCGAATTTAGTACGGGTTTGGAAGTATTGACAGTGGTTTCCCCGCGATCATTTTCCTTCGAGGTTTGAAAAATTTTAAATCTCATTTTGGAAGAACATTTGGTCGATTTGATTAATCATACGTCCTTGGGGTTTGAAGAATCAGCGCGAGTGAATGTTTTATGTTTGTTAGGAAAGACCTCGGGTCCTACTTTTCCAGGTCTTTTCGATACGAGTTTTGAGAATTGATCCAGTCTTCTTTTCTGTTTAGATGGATCGGTGTCTCCTCTCTCTCACCCCATTTTTGTTCTTTTATTTCCTTGCTTCTTGAATGGATCAGTGTCTCCTCTCTCTCACCCCATTTTTGTTCTTTTATTTCCTTGCTTCTTGGTTAGGATCAGTGTCTCCTCCCTCTCACCCCATTTTTGTTCTTTTATTTCCTTGCTTCTTGGTTCGGTTTTTCG
>JXCR01141712.1:171651-190950 GCA_002079205.1 Phalaenopsis hybrid cultivar | reverse complement strand
CCACTGAAGGCCTTTGAAAAAATGCCTTGTAATGTCAAATTCATAAAAATCATATTAAATAATTAAAAAAAAACCTAAAAGTTTAGGGTAGTTTCATAATTCCTTACACTATAGATAGAAATTTTGGCAAGACATTATGTGATTTATAATCTAACATTAATCTAATGTATTTATCTACTTTTAGAAAATTAAGATTATAAGAGGTTTTGCTTACTGCTGTAAACCATTAGTTTGCTAAGCATTCTTACATATATGCTAGAAGGGTTATATAAGATGCCTCGGTTAAATTTAAAAAAATTATCTTGCTGAGTAATTTATTCCATCGGCGTGGTCGGCTCCTCTTAAACAGTTATTTGTTTTCCTTTGTCTTTAGGAGCCATTCTCGGGGCGAACTTTTCCCTCAGGACAGCGGACAGTTCTCTACGTTTGTAGTACATTTAAATTCGGCCACGTGGAAATGCAAGTCCCGCATTTTCACGTAATAAAATAAAATAAAATGAAATAACGCCGTGCTGAAGCCTGAACCGACCTGATGTCCCTGCGCATTTCGGGTATTCGCCTTTTTTGTATTATCCCGCCTTTTCGGCGTCTTCGCTCCTCCTTTTTTGGATTTGTACGTCTCGGCCCCTTAGAAACTTCTATTCTTCCATTTACAGTAGAAAAATAGGGTTTCAAAAAGCATTTTTTTGGCTCTGTTAGGGTTTAGTCATGACAATCCTACGGTCACTTTGCTGCTTTGATGGAGATAAATTTCTCTCTTAATGAAAAAATAGGGAGCATGGATTACGAAAACAATGTCAACATGTTTGGAACGGAGGTGAGATTTATTGCTTAACTGAATCTATTTTCCAGTTTTTTCTTGGATTGTCGTGAGTTTATTTTTGGATTATTTTGTGGTTAGGGCTTAGTTATCTGCGGGTTATTTTGACGAAATGCTCAATAACCCGAAAATAACCCAACAATAACCGAGAATAACCCAATAAAAACCGAGAATAACCTAACAATAAATTCTAGGTTATTTTCATTTACTTTTATACTTATTTGATGGTTATTATCATGTTATTTTGGGATTATTTTCGGGTTATTGTTGAAGAAATACCTAATAACCTAATAATAACCCAACAATAACTTAAGAATACCCTAAAAAAGTCCTTATATTAGGGTTATTTTGAGGTTATTTTAGGGTTATTTCCATTTACTTTTACACTTATTTTAGGGTTATTATCATGTCATTTTGGGATTATTTGCGGGTTATTGTTGAAGAATATCTAATAACTCGATAATAACCCAACAATAACCCAAGAATAACAAAAAAAAATTCTTCTTATCTGCATATCTGATTATCTCTGTGGTATAATTCAAATTTGTAGTTACCTGGGCCAGGAAATGATTGCAAGGATCCAATTTTTCATATTTTTCTTAATACTACTGTCCATAATGAAGTAGAGGCTTATGAACACTATTGCGCTTAATGTTGGTTTCACTATCTGCAAGACCACGGTAGTTGCTGGGCTAAATCCAAGTAAATTAAGTCGAAGGATTATATTTGTGGAAAAGCAGGTCATAAGAGAGAATCACATGTTGCCAATACAGTGAAGTATAGAAAAACGTATACAAGGACTGGCTGTTAAGCAATGATTCGTTATGTTGCTGATTTTGATGGCAACTAGACAATAAAGAAATTTGTCGAAACTCATAACCACCCCTTAGTAGAATCTGGTGACAAGCACCTTCTACATTCCAGTCGGAAGATTAGCAAGTTAAATGTAGATTTGCTGAGATCAATGACAGGTTCAGGGATTAGAGCAGTGGTAATTTCCTTACTACAGAGGTTGGGGAAGTTGAAAACTTGGAGTGTACGAGGCAAGATGCCTACAAACTTATTCAAAGGGAAAGAAGAAGCAAAATTGAACAAGGTGATGTCAACTCTCTCTTACAATTATTCATGAAGCGACAAACTGAGGATAACATGTTTGCATGGGACTTTCAAAGTGATGAGGAGGGTAGACTTACAAGCTTTTTTTGGAGTGATGGATATTGCAGGCTTGATTATGATTGTTTTGGGGATGTTGTCATTTTCGACACGAGCTACCGTTTGAATAAGTATAATTTATATTGTGCTCCTTTTGTAGGGATTAACCACCATCGACAAAACGTTCTCTTTAGATTTGGTTTTTTATCTGATGAGACGACAGAGTCCTTCAAGTGATTATTCAAAACATTCATTCAAATAATGAATGATAAGCATCCAATTACAATTTTTACAGATCAGGATCAAGTGATGTCAAGAGTCATTGATGATTGTCTTCCACTCACAAGACATAGACTATGCCAATGACATATCTATAAGAAATTTTCATCAAAAGTTCAATATGGTTTGGCGCATAAGAGCATTAACAATCTATTTTACAAATGCATAAGAAAGTGTGATTTTGAAGAAGAGTTTTAAGATACTTGGGCTATAATGATTGAGCGAGGAAACCTACACAACAATGTGTGGCTAAATTCATTGTACCATATAAGACATAAATGGTCAACAAAATTCAATAAAAAAATATTCGAAATGAGAATACTATCTATGCAAAGATGTGAGTCCACAAATAATGTATGTCATGGTGCATCTGTTGACCTCACTTTTGGTTGAGGTTTAGTTTTTCCTCTTTAATAGCCTAAAGTCTAGCCATAGGACTTTCCTGTTGACTATTCCTAGAAAACTAGAAGAGGAACCCTCACCATTAGAAATTCTACACCCCTCTTTGTTCAACTTGAAGTTCCACATATTGGTCCTAACCTCTAGCACTTAGTAGATAGGGTGGCAATATGGGGACCTCAAGGTGAGTTCCCATAGGACTACTTGCCCTTAGGGTTGACTATGGGTGTTGGTCTAGGGCTAAGGCACTCACTTTCACTCTCACCGACTTGCACTCATTATCACATATACCCACTAACAACTCTAAAGCCAAAATTGTTGACTTTGATCCCTTGGTCATTTGGGAGACTCATGTATATGGTCTCCTAAACCCACTGGCCCTAGGCTAGGGTTTAGCTAAGACCAGTACATAGAGGACCCAAAAGAGGATTCCATTGGTTCATAGCTCATTTGTGGTGGTTAGTTTTCCAATTCAACCAAAAATATCCAACTCAGCCTTTTATCTCCAAACCTACCCAAATTACCTAAACACCTCAAATCCCAAATTTGGTCAAAAATCCTCAAATTCATCCAAAATACCCAAACTTGTTCAAAAGTCATTTCAAATCTTTTGAAAATACCCAAGCTACTCAAAACCACCCAAAATTCTAAATTTACCAAAATACCCCCAAAATTGCCTAAATTACAAAAATACCATTGGCACCCCAAACCTTCCCAAAGCATCCAAAATCACTC
This sequence comes from Phalaenopsis hybrid cultivar, assembly GCA_002079205.1. Classification (NCBI taxonomy): domain Eukaryota; kingdom Viridiplantae; phylum Streptophyta; class Magnoliopsida; order Asparagales; family Orchidaceae; genus Phalaenopsis; species Phalaenopsis hybrid cultivar. The sequence goes on along the minus strand of JXCR01141712.1, from coordinate 187,565 downwards.
CAACTGTGTCCAAAATCCATTCAGACCCCTCAATTGGACCCATTTTGACTTATTTGACTATTTTTGACCAAAACCCCTAAATTGCCTTTAAGGGTCCAATTTCCCCAAATTTACCTCAAATGTCCATCAAGTTGATCCTAATTTCCCTAAATTTCAATCTTAAACTCAAATTCACCTTCCATGTGACAAATTTAAACCAAATACAAGCTCTATTGGACCATGCTTTGAGCCCAATTTTGATCAAAGTCAAACCCCAATTTTGGTCCTATGGCCTAATCCCACCAAATTGAACCCCATGGCCTACTCCATTGGCCTCAATTTGAATCTTAAACTCTTCATAACATTCCTACACATCAAGATTGACCTTCAATTTTCCTTGGCGAGGCCTCAATTTTATTTAATTTCAACCCAAATCCAAAAATCCCCAAATTTGCCCTAAATTGGCCATGTCTTCAAGTTCCACCAAATTGATTGCCCTAACCCTACAATTGGCACCCAATTTATGTTGAAAAACTATTCATGATGTTCATTTAGACCATTTTCAACAATAAATTTGGATTTAGCCCAAGCCAAACCCAACCTAGGCCCAAGTCTAGCCCAACATACCCAAATTGACCAAAATTCCAAAATCCTTCAAACTGAAACCCCAATTGAACTCAAAATCATTTCAATCCTTCACCAAAAATTTTCATTACAATCATCTACACAATTTTGATCAATCAATTGGGCTCAAAGTCATGGCTAGCCTAACCCAAACCCAACTTTTAACCATTTGGACCCAAATTGAACCCATACAACAAAATTGGCCTAACCACCCTAAAGTCACCAAATTTATGACTCCACAACCACTAAGCTCCTCCTAAAGACCAGACTAAACCAATTTGAACCAGCCATGTCATACTATGGACCAATGGATCCCCAAATTAAGGGATTTATGCCCATTTATGGGCCTTAACCAAAAATCTTCCCAATCATCACTTGCCATTGAGGGTTAATTATAATTAACCCTCCCACTGGCTCACTTGACCTCCTGGCCACGTCCCCTAGTCCTTTCAGCCGGCCAAGTGGCCCAAAAACACCAAAATTAAGAGCCCCAAGTTCAAATTCAATCCCAAACTCACCCATCTGAGTTGGCCAATTCCAATTGGCTTCAGCACTACTTAAGCAATATTTTCCACCCCCAAACCTAAGCCATTTTTTTTAAACCTCACCTCAATGGCCAAGTGAGGAGAGCTGAAAATTTTCTGAGGAAACTCTGTCAAATTGCTTCCAGAGACTCCCTAGGACCCCATTAGTTCAAGCCCACCATTTTCCCCCTCTGGTTCCCTCTGTGAGAGTTCAATTTTGAGCTTAAAGTTTCAATCAAAACCAGGACATATTTCCCCACACAATTACACTGAACTAAACCTCAATTAATTGTGCATACACCATCCCCACAGTGAGAGAAGTTGAAGCCCCCTCTCAAACAGCCTCTAGCATAAACTTCAATCAACACCTGAAATTGAGCTTGGTTGAATTCATACCTAGACCATTCACCAAGGCTTGGAACTTCATCTGAAGGTTTGTTGGGACCAATCGAAGCTACCAAAACCATCTGATTGAGGCCTCCCCTCTCAGACAAAGGTATTGAACTCCAACCCTAAATCGAGCTTGTTTCGATGCTCCATAAGTATTTACTGTATTTCATACCGTATACTCCATATAGATAAGTTTTTCTTGAGTAGATGAAGGTTTAGGAACAAAACCCATGTGACTTGGTTGAGTATAGGCCAAGATCTTAAGGTTTTATTGTGAACAGCTCACGGGTTAGGTCACTTGGGGACTGTAACGGAGAGTCGTCTGATCTCGCATGTATCCAATGGACGGAGGAAATCAAGCCAGACAGATCCATGGTACATAAAGCGCGGTCCACGCAGAGGCTATGTGACTGGCGGCGTCAAATGGCAGAGCGACGCGTGGAGCCTTCGGAGCTGCCTAGAATCCAGTCAGCGTCGCATGGATAAGTAGAAAAATAGGGATTTTTGAATTACTTTAAATGCCTAAACTTCAAAAATTCATATCTTTCTCTAGAAAAATCGTAAAAATAAAAAAATAAAAAAATAAAAATATATTCTCTTGCTCAGTGAGCAGAGGAGAATAATGTGGACTAAAAATTTTTCACTCCTTGATTTTTAATTAATTAAATAACCTCTATGGTATTTTAATTCTCCATGACTTAAAACATTTCACCATGGCTTGGAATTTTGAGGGTTTATTCCTCATGACAAAGGTCATGTCTTCTAATTTTTCCAAGGACAGAGGGCATCTCTATGCTTCTAACCCTAATTTTCAAGCTAAGGTGACCATTTTGGTTTATTTTAATTACATAAATTAAAATATCACTTGAAAAATTATGAGAACAATTTTAGTAGATTTCCTGTGGTTAGAGACATCTAGAAAAACTATTTTGATGCTTTGAATCATGTTGTGAATTTTTATACTTAGTTAAATGTAAATACCTTGGGCTTCTTTTTGTAAATTAAATACATTAAAAAAATTAACAAAATTAACTCCACATTGTTCATAAAAATCATGTCTACCCACTGTAAAAAAACCAAAATTATTTGGCTTAGTCTAGGCACTAAATTGGATTTCTTAAGAAAACCTTATTTTTTGTATAAAAATAATTACATTAAATTAAATATGCTTAAAAAAATTATCTAAACTATTTTTCCGAGTCCTTGTTATCAGGGGCATTTTATAAAAATAAAACCCATTTTTGCGAAAATACTTCATTTTTCAAATATATTTTGGATTAAAAATAATTAAGATAATCAAAATTTTCAAAAATACAAAAAATGGTTTAAAATGAGTGAGAATGTCCCCTGATCACTTCGAATTCATTAGGACATTTTTCCTAATTTTTTTCTAAGTTAAAAAAAAAATTAAAGGCTTAAAAGTGAGTTTTTTATATTTTCTCACTAAAATAATTATATTAAATAAATTAAAAATCACAAAAATAAAAAATTTAATTCTTTAAGTTTTCTAACTCAGAGGAGTCTAATAAAAATATAAAAAAATAATGTTTTGTAATTAAAATACTATTTTTTATTTAAATAAATCATGAAAATTGTCCAAAATTAAATAATAAAAACAGAAATTTGATTCAAAAAATCATGAAATTTTGTCTAAGTGTTTTTCTAACCTTAAAAAACCTCTAATATTTTTTTTCATAAATATAAATTTTATTTTGGATGATTAAATAAATTAAAATTTTAAAATCCTATTTTCTAAATTTAAATAATTATCTAAATTAAATCAAATTTTGAGAGGTCCACATATCCTCCTCTAAAATTTTAATTACCTCATGGGTATACCACTTTAAATTCTCAAATTCATTTGAGTTGTGTTTAAAGGGTTATGAGGTGAAGTCCCCCAAAGACAATGTAGTCATTTTGGACTTTGGCGCCTTAATCAAAATTTAGGGTTAACCAGGGATAAATGGGTAACTTTGATCCTAATAAATATGTTTTGATGATTGAAATATAATGGGATTATAAGGTAGAAAGTCACCCACAATCTTTACACAACATCAACAGATAATATTCTCCCCTAATCTTCATGACTTATAAGTCAACAAATATCAAAAGTTTCTTAAGTGAGAGACTTAAGTTAAAAGGATGATAATTTACTTTCCTTAAGCCAAAATTGATGATAATTGATACACAAAAAATATATGCATTTTTAGACCCACATTTTATACCTATTTTTTATGATATTGCACTTTAATGGAAGGTATTTTGATGTTTTCTTGCAGGTTGTTGATTTTTAGGGCTTAAAGTAAAAAAGAAAGCAAAAGGATGAAATTTGGAGTCAAAATGACGTTTTTGAAGAAATGCTCAGCGCTGGCAGCGCCGACGACACAGAACAAATTAACGTGGAGATTTTTTACTCAGCGTTGACGGTGCCAAAGGCGGTGCAGACCTGTTTCTAGAAGGTTCGATGTATTTGGATGATTTTTGAAGAGTTTTTGGAAGCACCTCTTGGAGAACCGACCTTGGGCTCTATTTGGGGCCTAATTTCATCAGAAAAAGAGCTTCTCTATGTTTTTCACTCCTCTACTTTCATTTTTCGCACCACATCATTCCATTCCACTTCCATATTGGAGTCAATTAGTGATTTTGTTTTCATAGTCTAGAGTTTTTGTGGTGAGATTTAGCGTGAAACTTTCTGTAAGAGTGTTGGAGAAGGAGAAAAGTGAGAGATATCTTCTTTCTGCATTTCTAAGGAAATGCTACAAAGGATTTGCTTTGAGAAAGAGTTTTCAGATAAGTAGTGTTTGCACAAATAATGTATGTCATGGTGCATCTAAGCTCACTAGTTCTCTCACTGATTGCTTTCTGGGTCTTGAAAATATTATGAAATCTTGGAGAAGGAATGAGAAGGATGAAGACTTCAAAAGCTCTCAGAATGTTATTACACCAGTGGTTAAAACAAGCCTAGTGTTGAGGCAAGCTGCTACATATTACACCCGAAAGCTCTACTCCATGTTTGAGGAAGAGTTACTGCATGGGCTATGTGGATTAACTGTTGATTTTTTAGTTGATAGTCCATTTGTTAGGAATTTGGATAATTGGGACACGAGTAGAGCCTAGATTGTTACATTTGATAGGGTTAATTGCGAGATCACCTGCAGTTGCAAGAAAATTGAAATGATGGAGTTCCTTTGCGCTCACTCTCTATGCGTTACTAATGCGGTAAATTTAACAAAGATTCTTGAAAAATATTTGTTATTGAGATGGTCTTGTAAGGCAAAAAAAAACATCTATAATAGTTTTGGATACAAATGTATGAGGGACTCTCAAATGTCCGATAGAACTTCCAGTGGATTCCTATTTTGGTCACACGCTCAGAAGTTTACCTACTAACTAATTAATAAAGCAGAAGGAAATGAACACGCCGAGACATTTTGACTATATAAATGAGGATATATTATATGAGAATGATCCTAAACCAAATAAAAAAAACTAGAAAAAAGAAATCACATAACAGAGAGTGCAATGTGAATGATCCCGCAAAAATGAGACCTAAAGGTATATCCAATGCTAGGTTGAAAGGATACTGGGAAAAAAACAAGAGAGCTAAGAGTACATATTTCTACATTCCTTATATTTATTATTCTACGTAACATTAATTTTCTCTAACTTGAACCACTGTATGCAAGAAAGGATCAAGAAGTATACACGAGCCAAGAACTGCAAATCCATTACGATGCATATATGATTGCAGTGTCACATTCTCTGAGTCAGGTATAAAACCGAAATACCACACTACTATTCTGGTTTTACATTAAAATATCGTCATTAACATTCATTTCTATTTACAACAGGAAAATATCACACGGGAACCAACATACACCTCAATTCTGATGCATTCCATTAGTAAGATCTAAGCCAACTGAGACAAACCCCTTCAATACTTGATTTGCAAGAAGAAGACTGTAGATTTATATGTAATATAACATTTTTATTAACAGAATAATGAACGCTTACATTATGATTGTTTTGATATGTTTGTTATAAGTACTGTATTATATAAATCTTTTTTTAATCTATTATAATAAACCTAGCAATAATCGTGTAGTAATTCAGTAATAGTACCTCAGCATTAATCTAGCAATAATCTGGCTAAATACTCATCAATAACCTAACAATACTCCAACAATAAACCAGTAATAACTTGGCTAAAAACCCATGAAAAACCCCAACAATAACCCAACAATAACAAAGCAATAACCCATCAATAACCCAACAATAATCCGGTCCGCAATAATCCCTAAGTAACAAAGAAATAACCTAAAATAACCCATCTATAACCAGGTAATTAGGGGAACGTCACTTGGGCTATTTTTAGGTTATAGTTGGGTTGTTGGTATGTTATCTACCAATATCTCGTCAATAAACTAGCGAAACCCTAACAATAACCTAAGAATAACCTGAAAATAACTTAGTTATACCACTGCAATAACTTAGGTTCTTTTCAGGTTATTTCTAGGATATTTTCAGGTTATTGTTAGGTTATTTTCAGGTTATTTCTATGTTCTTTTCAGATTATTGCTAGGGTATTTTCAGGTTATTTTGATGGTATTTTCAAATTATTGTCAGGGTTTTTTCCGGTTATTGCTAGGTTATTTCTATGATATTTTCACCTTATTGCTAGGGTATTTTTATATTATTTTCATATTATTGCTAGTGTATTTTCAGCTTTATGCATAAGTTCGCAAATACAAAGTCATATGCAGTAATAGTTTAGTGCAACAGAATAGACAAGCATACAGACATTCACCAAAGAATTCAATCATATTTATCATCTGAATAATTCATATAATTTACAAAATCAAATCAATCATATTTATCAACAGGTTACTATCAGCATTTCAAACATATTTACATAAAAGTATAGCCATATAAATATCATCCAAATAATCTATATCTACAAATTTCATATGCAAGCTCTACCCTAAACGGAGGCATATCAGTCTGCCAGTTCTGTTTATTTTTCCAATCAATCATGTCTTTTTGTACAATTATTTTCATATATTTACAAACAAAAATACCGCAGTCAACACTATTATTTTGTGTGGGAAGGCCTTTGGTCATGGTAACATCCCATTTAGTCGGGTCATTGAGGAAAGCTTCCCCGACATCCTTATGAAGATGTTTAATCTGGTAATAGAGATGATAGTTTAAATCATTGAAAGCATAAATAAAGGAAAAAGTTGCTTACATAATAAATGAACTAAGGCCTAGTTTTCTTACCACGTCGCGGGTAACTCCCAAATGTATTTTATTAGGCAATAAGTCAAAAAATCTCCATTTCTGTTTCTTCTCATTACCAACAAGTAGAGTACAATAACTATTATTAATTATTGAAACTAAAATGACATCTGCTCAAGCTACAACATCCATTGTTATGTGGGCAACAATATCTCGCAATGAATGGTTTTTGTACATATGCATAGTTCCAATAAGTTTAAATGAGTTTATAAGTATAACAAGAGCATGAATCGCTACCATTGATGGGATTGTCGATGCTTACCCAGTGTGCTGATAAAAAGGGTCTAAAAGAATCGGGTGACTGACGACCTCTATTTTCCAATCCAATGAGAAACATATCAATATGTTATGTGTCCACTTCTTGATTATTCCAAAGAAATTCAATGCACATTCGACTTATATGAATATAGCCCATTGCAATTATTATGTCATCTCTACATTTTGATGAATAATTTTTATTAGATTTAATACAGGATCGAGGCAGTAGACAAACAAAGGATTATGAGTTTACTTACCTAGCTTGGTATTTCTTCAAGCAGGTATCTATGACCTTTTGTATGTGTGAGGGTATGAGTTCTATGCTAGGGAACTCTATGGTTGAAGAGTCCACAGCTGAATGTGCTGCATGAACTACACAAGGGAGGGCACCTTCGAATACAACAATTGCTCCCTGTTGCTCCTGCTTTTCTTCAGCCACTTCTATTTTGTTCCCCAGCTTCATCGATCTGAGAAGATGGTTGGGTAATTGACAATTCTTCTTCTGTCATTATTGGTAATACTTTCGCTTTGTTTCTCTTTACTACAATGAATGGGAAAACTACTGCCCTCTTTTTTCTGGTGCCTCTAGACTTAATCATTCAGATTAAGCTACCAAGAGAGTCTTCATGGATGCCTTCCTTTCCATGTTCCACGTCACCTTTATTTATTTCTTCCCCTATTTTAATATAAGTTGCAGCTTCATCAAATGCAATCATTCTCCCTATCAATTGTTCTTCCCCTGCTTCCTCCATATAAGTAGGTGGTTATTCTTTCATTGCTGAGCTTTCTTTCTTCCTATCAATTTCAGAACCAACAGGAGATTCCATGTAAACTTTATTTATTTTTTTTTAAATTTCTTTGGTGGGTCTTCACCTCCACTATTGTATACTCTATTTTATCTTATCTGTTATTTACAAAATCTTTGAATTGAAATAAAAATTTTTGCTTCTCCCTGAGAATTTGACAGATTTCTACTAACCCCATATCCCTGAATATCTCTCTGAATGCGTAGGTTGCGGGATGTTGCGACTAGGGACAAAAGGGATAGCAATGTCAGAATCTAGTGTCAGTGGTTCAGTGTGAGTTTCGAGTTCTGGAATGGACTTTGCAGGAGAGGAGATCCAGTCCACTCGAGGGGTAAGTAAATTGTCCTCGTCATCTCTTAAATCAGCAAATGAATCAAGAACCTGCAAGTACATTCAATAAAACAAATAACTAAATGATATAAATTACCAAACAAAATCCTAAACTTATAACAGAAATTAATATTATTCACATGTATAGTACTCAGCCTCCGAAAGACTAAATGGATCCTTGCAGGGTTCCAGCCTGTATTTATTGGCCACCTCAACATGCAATGTCTGGCATCAGAAACAGTCGGGGCTATCACGACTGTACACTCATAAAACCACAGCTACGGAAAAAAAATAAATCAGGTATTCATATTACCAAAATAAGAAAAAAATAATTCTTGACTGGGGTTGGATAATTGATTAACCGTTAGAAGAAAAACAAATTCGTTCATGTATCCCAATGGCTGATCAATCATTATTTTGATGACGCAGGCATTGACTTGCTCAATGAGGTGGTCACATACCTTTATGACCCAATTAAATGAAGAAAAAGTATCTAAATTCTCAACAAATGAATAGAGCCCTGTGGGTACACTAAAATTGCTGGCAGGAAAGAATAAATTAGACAACATAAATTTAATAATAAGTTCATCAAGTGAAGTAGATGACTCTCCGAGTGACCCCTTCAGTAGTTCACTTTTTGCCTGCCTGACATCCACAACACTAACGGGTTTTTTGTCCTAAGTTGTTGTAGGTCCTTTGTTATGCATGTCAATTAACAAAGCAACTTGGCCTGCATCAAAACTGAGCTCCTTCCCCCCATTCTGAATGCCAATATATCCATATCCCAACAATTCAATATGTGCCTAGTTAGGATGTGATCTTGAGGAAAGGGGGGAGTTCAAAAAACTGATTCAGCTTCAATTTTTTCAGAATTGACCATGTCTCCTGAGAGACAATTGGTCGAACCTTGTCCAACACTTCTCTAACTGTTGATGGACGGAAACTACAATTCATAGACTATTAGTTTATCAACCTACATGAATAAGATACATTTTATTAATACTGACAATAACTCAACAATCAGTCAAGAATAACAGAACAATAACCAACAACTGCATGGACATTCCCTAAATCAATAATAACTCAATATTAACTGATTAATAACGTAAGAATAACATGAGAATACACTTTTAACTAATCTTTGAATAACCAAAAAATAACCCGCAAATAACCGACGAATAAACTGCAAAAAATCAACGAGTAACCTAAAAATAACCCACGAATAACCTAAAAATAACCCACGAATAATCTAAAAAAACCTAAAAATAATCGGCGAATAAACTGTGAAAAATCAACAAATAATCTAAAAATAATCGGGTAATAAACTGCGGAAAAACCGATGAATAACCTAAAAATTACCGAGGAATAAACTGCAGAAAAACCGACGAATAACCTAAAAATAACCCACGAATAACCTAAAAATAACCGAACAATAACCCAACAATAACCCGACAAATAACCTATAAATAACCCACGAATAACCTAAAAATAACAAACACTAAAATTTGGAGTAACACAAGAATAACACAATAATAATCTAACAATAACCCAGGAATAAATTCCCTAATAAACCATGAATAACCCATAAATAAGCTAAAAATACCTTCCAAAACCTTCAACACTAAACAATATACCCTCTAAGATAACTAAACGACAAAGCATAACTTATAATCCGAAAAAAAATAACAGGAAAAAAAATGACACTTACCAGGACAAGTTTTCCCCTTCAATGCCCTCCTTCATTCTGTTCGCCTCCTTCTTCTTCCTCTGTTTCTTTAACTTCGTCGGCTGTTCAACGTCTGACCTCTTCGCCTCTTCTGATTGTGTTCTTGTCAGCTCTTCGACTTGTGTACTCTTCGAATCATCTAACTCCATCGTGTTACGACTTCGAATCTATCAAATAAAGGAAATGTGAAACCCTGGCAAAGCGAACGACGAAAACCCTAGCAGAAAAATTCCTAAAATGTATTTTCAAAACATATTTCTCGACACTCTAAAAGGCAGGATACTCGAAAAGGCACGGGGACATCGGGCCCAGTCAGTCTTCAGCGCGGCATTGTTTTTTTTTTATTATGTGGAAATGAGGGACCCGCATTTCCATGTGGCCAAATTTAAATGTCTGCAGACGTAGAGAACCGTTCAGTGTCATGAGGGAAAAATTCACCCATTCTCGGAGGCAAGAATTTCTCACTCCTGAGTTTCACTTCAATTATTTCTTCTGTCTCTTGAATTGGACCCAGAGTTTTATCTGCTAGAATGACGGCTGGCTCTTCTTACGCTATCTCTGAGTTTGATAATTCTATACCGATCACGATCGGTGTCCCTTAGAATTCGAGGACAGGTGCAAATTTAGTGCAATACCGTTTCATAACTAGAGATGTTCTGCAACATTTCATTAGCAGGCAAATAAAGATTTACTGATCTGCAGCAATCCCTGTAAATGGAAATCATTTCTGTACATTATTATTATTATTATTTAATACTTGTATGCCATTTGCTGCCACTCAAATAGCTCTTAATGGAACACATCATAGAGAATTTCCTCTAGCATAAGAACCTATTCCAATAATTGCAGCAAGAAATTTGCTGAGTTAAAGGCTTGCAAAATAAAGCCACAAGGATTATATACATCTTCAACCAATTAAATAACTGCCTTAAAGAGCAATTGAAGACAACAGTCACTAAAAATTCTCTTAATTCACCTCTCCAACGAAAAGAAAGTTAAAAAAAAAAAACAGCAGAAGAGATGTATCCAGTTTCTCATTTGAGTACTGTTTAAAAAAATTAAAAATAAAGAGTAAATGACATGAAATAAAACACCTGAAGCCTATAACAAGTATAAAAAACTACAAAAAGTAGAGGAACCAAATCTATATGGAATTAGTCAATATAGGCTGGATGACCATATCTATCTCCCAAGCAAGTAATCCTCCACAGAAGTTCCATCAGTTGTAAAAGCCGGTAAAAGCTCATTACTGCTTGCAGAAGGAGAATCAACCTCTGAATTCAGCATAAGTACGCTTTCATGAGACTTAATATCAGGAATCAAACATGGATCATCATCTTGTAAGTTGTAAGAGTTTTCAGAGGAATCAAACTGTGATTTTGCCTGCACCAAAGCTTTGTCTCCATGCAGAAGCTTCAATACCTATCACAAGGAGAAATATATGCTGGTCAAGTTAAATAATTATTAGATGGATTCAATTTTTCTAGCCTAATGTTCTTGCTTTTTGCTGAGCCACACAATATCTTAAACAAAGCTCAAATAAAAAAAATGGGAATAAGGGATTATACACATGGCATTGTGGGTCGAGATTGGGAGTCCCTATTGACGCAAAGATAGGCTGCAAGAATCATCCACTCCATTTGTTCAATATTGTATTCACCTTCCAATCTTGGATCCACCAATCCTTGAAAGTTCCCACTTCTAAGGATTGGCATAGCCTGTCATCAAATTCAATTTAGACTATGGAGAAGTAATTAGATTTTGGAAATACACCACAAAATTATTAGTAATGCCAACTATATTTTTCATATGGTTTGTCATTTGGTTAGAATTTGAGAACAAACTCTGTTGTCCTTGGATAAAAAAGTTTGCAGTGCAATATATGTTGTGTTGGGAGATTTAAATTGCGGAAAATAATTCGAGAGATCTGACACAAAGCTTTGAACAAAAGCACAAAAAAAAAAAAAATCACATAAGACACATGATTTAATGTGAAAAAATTCGAGAATAAGAAAAAATCACGGAGTTATACCACACCTAAAAATCCAATATGAAAAAAAGTGAGGAAAATCACACAAATTACACCACACTCAAGCTTCTCTACATTTTTGAAACTTCAAGCCTCTCCTATCATCTCATTTTCAGAAGAGAAAATTGAAATCTGTTGGTTTCTTGAAATGAGAAAGAGAAGAAAACTTAAGAAAATTGTTGTGGATTGAAGAGAAAATTAGAATTACACACATTTTGTGTAGCCTTACAATATTTAAACTTGGAGCTAATAACAAACTTACAAGAAAAAGACCTAAAAATCAGCCAAGAAAATAATAAGAAATAAAATCAAGAAAAATAGCAACTAACTCCTAAGATTAAGGAACAAACTTTACTCAATTAAACCTAGACTCAATAAGCAGTCCTAAGCATGTATTACAACACTCCTTGCTTTAGGAGCTGTGAACACCAAATTTCTGTCTCAGAAACTCAAAATTCCTGATTGAAAGTGACTTCGTAAACAAATCTATCAACTGATCTTCAAATTTGCAGTAAACCAGACTCACAAATTCTTCTTTCTGCACTTCTCTTAGAAAAAATAACTTGATGTTGAAATGCTTAGTTTTCCCATGAAACACAGAATTATGGGAAATGGAAATGGCAGCTTGGTTGTCAACAAAAATCTCAATGCTTTCTTTCTGCTCCAGATTGAGATCCATTAAAATTTTCCTTAGCATATTGTCATTCTTCCTCTTGGGAGAATCATCATCCAAGTCGTCGGAGAAAGGGGAGCTTAGCAGCTTCCCAGGGAGCAGTGAATTGTAGTCTGATTTAAGAGAGCACGTCCTCTCAACCATTCTGTCATTGTTTCCTGGTGTAAGAACAGTTGCAGCTGCTTCAGCTGCCTTTCTCCATTGATCTGACTGCACCCTAAGCCTCCTCAGCTCAGCCTCAATCTCTGATTTCACTGCCTGAGCAGCCTCAAGCTGCTCCAAAACCTTTGTTGCCTTCTTGTTATTCTTTTCAGCCTCCCTATTGACAACATCTAGTCTCATCAATGCTTCTTGTTCTGTAGTTTTTGCTCTCTCAGCATCCAATATAGCTGCAGCATAATTCTCCAGATGCTCCCTGTCTCTCTTCAGCTCCGATTTTAGCTGTTCATTCTCATCCATAATGCTTTGCAACTGTGTCTCCTTATCCAAGAGGTTTGCTTTCAGAAATGTGACTTCTATAGTAGCATTTATTGGCCTCATCTCCGAATTAAATTGGCTCGCCATTGTCTTATTCATTTTATCTTTCAATTCTTCATTCATTCGCGACATGGCTGGGAGTTCTGTTTCCATACTCAAAAAGCGAGCTTTCATCTTTAAAAGCTCTGCAGTTGTTTTCTATAAGGTTGACTCCAGTTCTAATTCCCTCAGCCCTGCAACAATTGCTCATTGAATCTTCATAGTGCTTTCAAATTGTTCCTTATGCATTGGATTGATTGAAAAACTCCTCCCTACCATCTTAACGTCAAACATCTTTTGGCCTGCAGCATCCTCTATCACACAGGTCTTCTCCATGAACATTACTTTGAATCCCTTTTCTATTAATTCACCAACACTGAGCAAGTTATGATTAATATCTGGTACAAAGAGAACATTGGTCATCAACTTGGTTCCTGAACAGCTTGCAATGGCTACGGTGCTCTTTCCTTTAACTGCAATATATTCACCATTCCCAATTCTGACATTCTTGGACTCGGCGCTCTTCAATTCATTGAAAAACTCATTGTCATGTGTCATATGATTAGTGCAGCCACTATCAATGAGCCAATTTTCACTAGTTTCAGAACTCGTGAAATAAGTTGCAACGAAAAGTTGATCATCTTCTACTTGATCTGTCCCTTGTGTTTCATCTTCTTGCTGCTGATCTTTATTCTTGCAAATGACAACTTCATGTCCCATTTGATTGCACATGCTGCACTTTGCATCTGGTCTTCTCCAGCATTTGAAAGGAGGATGACCTTTCTTGCCACAATGTTGACATGGAGGGCAATCTTTTTTTACTCCTAATCTTTTATTTTCGGTTTTGCTTCTGTTCTCAGGTGAAGAGCTTTGTCCACTTGTAGCTTGAAACTTCTTGTTCTTGGGCCACCTATTCTTTTCATCATCTTGATGCTTGACTGGTAGAGCTCCTTCTTTGGCTCCTTCTTCCCTCATTACACGCATTTGCTCTTGTGCTTGTAAAGCATTTAAGAGTTCTATCAAAGCAATCAGATCCTTCGTGTTTTCTAAGGTGATGATGGTAGTCTCAAATCTTTCAGGCACTGTTACAAGAATTTTCTGAACAATCCTTGAATCTTCCAGTAAATAACCCAATAATTTAACACGATTTGCTATGTTCAGTAGTCTGTCAGAGTACTTTATGGTTTCAGTCTCCTTCATCTTTCGCAGTTCAAAGTCATAAACCAAGTTTAGCACCTGCATCCCTCAAATTCTTTCATCTCCTTCATACTCGATTTTGAGATAATCTCAGATCCCCTTTGTCGTTTTCAACGACAAGATACGAGTGAAGATCATGGAGGAAACTGCAGCAAACAGGCAGGCCTTTGCCTTGGACTTCTTTGTCTTCTTCTCTTTTTGTGCTTTAATTTTTGCTGCGGTGAGATTTTCAGGGAGAAGAGGAATGCCATAGGCTTCTTCCATTGCTTCCCAGAGATCCAAAGCTTCCAGGTACGTCTTCATGCGGACTACCCAGATACGGTAGTTGTCTGTGTCAAACACTGGTGCAGCAACTAAGGAAAAACTAGATTTGATCTCCATGACTGCTCAAACTCGCACACAGATCCCTTAAGAAGAGAGTTTTGATATCAATTTGTTGGTTTCTTGAAATGAGAAAGAGGACAAAACTTAAGAGAATTGTTGTGGATTGAAGGGAAAATTAGAATCACACGCCTTTTGTGTAGCCTTACCAAAATTTAAACTTGTAGCTAATAACAAACTTCACCACAAAATTATTAGTAATGCCAACTAGCTTTTTCATATGGTTTGTCATTTGATTAGAATTTGAGAACAAATTTTGTTTTCCTTGGATAAAAAAAGTTTGCAGTGCAATATATGTTTTGTGTTTTCGAGAGATCTGACACAAAGCTTTGAACAAAAGCACACAAAAAAAAAATCACATAAGACGCATGATTTAATGTGAAAAAATTCGAGAACAAGAAATATTCACGAAGTCACACCACACCTAAAAATCCACTATGAAAAAAAGTGAGGAGAATCGCCAAAATTACACTACACTCAAGCTTCTCTACATTTTTTGAAACTTCAAGCCTCTCCTATCATCTCATTTTCACAAGAGAAAATTGAAATCCTTTAGACTACTATCAGCAAAACAGAAACTTTAAGCAAAAAACTGCCCAAAAATGATTACTTGCACAAGGGTGCCATGATAGTGGTGTTTGGGCTCTGTGATAGTGACATTGGGGCTCTGCGATAGTGGCCTAGCATCGCTACAATGTTGGGCTCTCAGTTCTGAAACCAGATAGGGCACCGCGGTGCCGTCTTATGAGAACTTAGCCCTACTAGCTTGATATTGGGGTGCTACTGGTACGGCACGGAGGCACCATATAAGAAAAATAATTTTCAGGGACTGCACACCACCCTCCCCCCACAAACTCATCGTCAAGCTTGATCGGCAAAATTAAGGGTTTTGAGTGAGCAATTGACAACACAATCAAATTCCACATCATAACATGATGAAATTATAACTATGAGAAAGTTTTTGGGAGATTTATGGTAGTAGCGGAGAGATTGAGCCGATAGGATATGAACTTTTATTATTATTATTTTTTTTTTCCGCACATAAATATATATGTATTTCAGAATATTGTGGGGTATTATGTTATGTGAGTAGGGCTGTCAATTTGGCTCGTTGTTCGTGAACAGCTCGTGTTCGGCTCGTTAAGCAGCTCGTGTTCGGCTCGTTCGTTAAGCCTAACGAGCC
>JXCR01141712.1:129635-161448 GCA_002079205.1 Phalaenopsis hybrid cultivar | reverse complement strand
ATAAAGTTGCCAACTTGAAGAAAAAGACACCTGTTTTAGGCGGCAGAAACCTTCGTATGCTTTGCGCATCGGCTCCAACTGGTCAAAGTATTGGTCCGCACGCACTGCCAAAGAAGAAAGAGTAACGAAGAGTTGTTTAGCGAAGAAAGCCAGTGAGAATTAGTTGTTTAGGGTGGAAATTAACAGTACCGGGAGGGTAGGACAAGCGGCGAACGTGAATGGCGATGACACGATCACCAGAGATGGCGAGGTTGACGAGAGTCCAGGTGAGTAGCTCTCTACTTTTGGAGTCTGTTCTGATGCCCAACACAATTGTTTTCCCAGCTTTCCTCTCATCATTCTCCTTTACTCTGATTTCTTCCCCTTCCATCCCCCCTACACTTGTGCGCGAAAACTAAGCATTTTCCTGTAGACTGGTTTGTTCTTTGCCGTGCTGGCTTTCTCTGCTAGAAGATCCGTCCCTGCTCGGGTACTTCACTGTTTCTCTCTCTCTCCCTCCCTCTCTCTCTATCTGCTAGAAGATCCGTCACAACACAATTGTTTTCCCAGCTTTCCTCTCATCATTCTCCTTTACTCTGACTTCTTCCCCTTCCATCCCCTACTCTTGTCCGCCAAAACTAAGCATTTTCCTGTAGACTGGTTTGTTCTTTGCTGTGTTAGCTTTATCTCTTTATCTGCTAGAAGGCCGTCCCCCGAGCTACTTCACTTCTCTCTCTCTCTCTCTCTCTCTCTCTCTCTCTCTCTGATTGAATTTTTTAATGAAACTTAAGCTTGCCTTTTTTTTAATCAAGGAATAATTTTGACAGCAAGGGCAAAATTAATATAATTAAGGTATTAAAAAAATGAAAACTTTTAAGAAAATTTACATAGCATAGCTTTTTGAACTTCTAATTTTTTGTATCTCATGCCTGAACAAAATTTACACCAAAAAATAAGGGGTTTTGTAACAATCTCCAAAAGTATATGCATCATCTGACCAGTTTTGCATCAAGAAAGGAGAACTATGTGCACATGCAACAAACACCTAAATTATGAGGAGCATCGGGCAAAAGTTTTCCATTTTCAAAGCTACCTGCATCTCCATCATTCATATCTCACTACTCTTTATGGCGAGGAAAAGGCGTTTTCTAGCTTATTTTCAATTTTCTTCCCTCCATTTTGATCCTCCACTGGTTAATGTTCCACACAAACAAGAAATCAAACACTTCAATGTGTCTTTCTATTTCAATCATGTCCTTGAGACATCAGGAAAATGGGCAAAATCTCATTGATGCTCACCAAATACGACAGAGAAGTCCTATGAAACCTACCTGATCAATTGAACTCTGCCACTAAAGTATTTAGCTTTAAATGAACTTAACAAATTTATAAACCATTAAATCACGCAGAGGTTAAAGTAAAAGTTTCCAAAGCCTATGATTAACATGCTTTGACTTAGTAGACAATTCCTTTGACCCTTTTTTGACCTTATACCAAACCAAATAATTTGAACAAATTTATTTTATATAAAATACTCGAAGGACTTGAATAGTTATCAAGCCCAAAAGTTGGGCCAATCAAACTCAAATTAGGCCACTTTGTATAGTTAACCCAAACATGACCTATTAAGAGCATGTTAGGTCAAACTCACCTTATAACAATAAAATTAAATCTAAACTAAATTAAATAAAACCAATTATAATTTAAAATCAAATCAACCAATTGAAGATCTCAAATAAAATGTTGAATTGAGCTAGTAACCCCATTGACCCACTTAAGCTTGAAAGTGAACTAATTAATTAAAGTACTCTAATTCAAAACTAAATAAAACAATATCAAACTAAATTACCCTTTAAACTAAGTATAACTCAATTAATCTAAAGTTTAAACTAATTGAACTTAATTTTAGCTATTGTGCCAACTAGGCACATTCAGCTCAGGCTGGTCAAATTGAACTAAATCAACAGAAAATTGAATCAATTAAAACTAAATCTAATACAATCAATTTCTCAGCAAAAACTAACACTATTAAACATAAAAAATGTGAGGAATTTGCTTTGAATTATTATACTACCTACTTAACTCATTTGATCTACTAGAATGATAATAGATAAGAGACTAATACAACCTAAATTAAATCAAATCACTTAAACCTAAAACTTCTAAATCATAAATCAAAAAAAAATTGAAGCCTAATTGAGGTCTAAATAAATATATTGGGCTATTTTATCCAATTTTGACCTAATTAGGTTGTGTTGAGTCAAAATTGAAAGTAAATTCAAATAAATCCAATTTAATATTTCCAAGAATTTAAAATAACTAAATTAATCTGAAAAAACTAATTGAAGCATTGAAGCTTAATTTGTTTAGTTTGGTCACTTGACCCAATTTGACTTGAATGATCCATATTAAACCTTTGAAATTAAATTATAATAGAATTTAAAATAAAATTTAATCAAATAATAAATAAATATATAAATTTTCAAAATTTTATAAAATATTATTGGGAACTTCCATAACTTTGAAAACAAATTCATCTAGTTTGGATATAATTAAATCATTTAAATCATATTTTAAAAATTAATTGAATTATCATAATCTACTAATTTAATAATTAAACACTTAAATTTATCAAGTTCATAATAAATTAAACAAGCCACGAAGATGGCAAATTGAAATGAACCTTAAATCATAGAAAACATCATTGTATTTTAAATAATGTAACAATTTTCAGATTTTATAATATAAATATATTAAATAGTTCATAAAAGAGCAAAGTTGATCTCTAGACCACTTAAATTCTTATAAATATTTTAGGAAACCCTTCCAAGCCTTCTTGTATGGTTTCATAATTATTTTTAAAACTATTTAAATTTAAATATTTCATAATTCAAAATTATTAATAAATTTATGAAATATAAAGTAATTCAAAATTAAAACAAAATTTAAAGTGATGGGTTTTAAAGAATTTAGACTAGATAATAACCTCACAATCTTTAAGGTATTTTTTGTGTTAATTTAAATTTTCTCTTAAAAATTATATAAGTAATACTAATTAATTAGAGATATTTCAAAAAAAAATCAAAATTATAAACTATTTATGATGATATTTCTTATTTTGTGAAATGATGTTTTAAGGTTTTGAAGTCATTTAAACCTCAAACAAAATCAAAATATAATTAAATTAAAAGATCCATAAATCACTTTATTTAGAAACTTAGGATGACTACTCGTTTTGTAAGTGATGTGTTCGTCTTATATTGCGATCGGGGAGCTAGCAATGGTGTAACCCGTTATAGTGGGCCTCGTTTTCCTAATACTCTATAAACTTAAAGTTAAACTTAAATAATAAAAAAATCTTAAAAAGCTAAAGTTAAAATTAAAAATATTAACTTAAATTTAAATAATCTAATATTAAAATTGAAATCCTAAACTCGAAATAAAATTTAAACCTGAAGGTTTAGACACACCACACTAGCTTTACACACCAGATCTGTTTATTAGGTTACTAGCCTAGATTTAGATTATTTCAGCTCTATGTGATGGTTGTGTATTATACATCATGATTTGTGTGATGTTTGTGATGGTTGTTAATTATACATTAGAGTGGATGCCAAAGTAATACTTATTAGTCCTAATAATACTTAGTAGTCCTAATAATACTTATTAGTCCTAATAATACTTTATGCATAAGATTGTGCATAAAAAATAAGGCAAATACATACATAAATTAAAGCTAACAAATTTTCTTGTGAGTATTTATTACTCATGTCTATTTCGTTAAGTACGATTGTGTACAACAAAGGGGCTTAACACCATCTAGTGCTTAGTTCATATGTATTACCTGCTTTGATTGTATGTGTGCGTAGTAAAGCATATACTTTAGGTTTAATTAAGGTTTTATTTTTTGGAGTTTAAAATATAATTTGAATTTGATCTAGTTTTAGGACTTAGGAGATTATATTGAGTATAAATGAGATGCAAGCTATGTTCATATTTTTCTATGCTTGGAGGACTCATACGAGGGCAATGGAAAAAAATCGAGGAATGAAGAATGGGGAGATTAACATAGGTCAAGCTTTTTAGTTTTAGGCTAGGTTATATAAGGGCATGACCCAATTGCCTATATTTATCATTCTCTTGATGTGTATAGCAATACAAAACTAAATCAACATGTTTTGTTATTTAATTATTTGTTTTATTGTCTTTTGTGTTTACTTTTTGGTGCATTTAAAAATATCCATTTTTTATTTTTTATTTTATATGATTGTGTGTGCTTGTAATTGAAGCCTAATTTATTCATCAGGCAAGCAAAATTAATTTTTTTTACTAAAATTAATAACTTATATCTAAAATTAATAATTCAATAAATTAAATTCAAATACCTTAGAGATTAATCAATAAAATTTATTAGAAACTCTCAGGGACAATTGAAACATCCACATATACATCATCATTTTTAAAGTTTCAACACTTCACCCATTGCACATAAGGGAGTATCTAGCTATTAGAAATAATTGCTCTTCATGAGAAAGTCCGGTGTGACATTGATTGGCTTTTACCTATTAACTAATTATACATATATTAGTTACACACCTCTAAAAAATTTGAAATAATTAATAAAGTATAAAATTAGAAATTGTTGCCTTAGATAATTGTATTACACATTAATTTTAGTCGGGTTGTTGATCTATAGGGTCATATTGTAAATCCCACTAATCTCCCAAATCTAAATAATAACCTAACATGTCTTGCATTTTATCATAATATGTGGTTCAAGCATGCTACCCTTTTTAGGTAGAATCATAAGTCCAAAAAATTTAAGCTTGGTTTCTATCCTCCATGGGATTAACATTTAAATTCCATTGTATTATCTCAGATTAGGTTCGAGTTTCTTATTTTTATCATTAGCACTAAGTTTAGTTTTGATTCGNATAATATGTGGTTCAAGCATGCTACCCTTTTTAGGTAGAATCATAAGTCCAAAAAATTTAAGCTTGGTTTCTGTCCTCCATGGGATTAACATTTAAGTTCCATTGTATTATCTTAGATTAGGTTCGAGTTTCTTATTTTTATCATTAGCACTAAGTTTAGTTTAGATTATAAGGCTTTGCATTTCTTCTTACTATATAATAAGTCCTCACCTCATAAATATTTTCATGATATTTTGTCATCAAAATGTAAGCCTTAAATTTCTAATAAATGAAACAATTTGAAAAAAGGAATGAACTTCAATTTCAAAAATAGAAAGCTCAATATAGGATAATTGGAGTACTATTAAATTATTTTGTATCTAAGCACTTCTTACTTTTTATCCTTTAGATTTTGAAAGGAATTATTCTGGCTTGAATTATCTCAAATGATTTCCTTATAGGAATCATAAAAATATAAAATTTTAAATTCATAAAGACACAATCCGCTAATTTAATAAAAACTATGATTATGTTATCACATTCTAGGAGATAATTAACTACATGGGTTTGCTTTATAAGGAAATTTTATCATAAAACGAAAATGACTCTCTCCTAATAGGGCAAGGAAAAAATCTCTAAAGAAGTAGACCCTAAGTCTTAAGATTATTATTTCAGGATTAATCTATAAATGTATAGTATTTTCATCTTTTGAAAGTATGTATTATTATCAATGCCATGTTTGATTAAAAAAAAAAAGCTATATTTTAGCTATTGTATGGTCAATGTTCTAAACAAGCAGACATCATAATGTTCCTTAAAATATTTGATACTTGACCCATATTTTACTTATTATATAAAGTGGTCAATGTGGTGAAAATAAAGTATGAAAATTTAAATTATTTAAAAGAGTAATTATTTGCACATTGAAGTTATATATCTCCCCTCTCTTAAACACCCTATCACAATTCTATTTATTTCTTTGTTATGATTATCAATGCACTTAATCATATGATTGTCACTTTCATACCTGTTAAGTCCTAATCAATGAATTTCCATCTTTAAATTTTTATAATCACTATTCAATTGGTTAAAGTTTTAAATCACATTTTAAAAATTATGACTGTAATAGATAATATTATTTAATTTTAGTTGTTAGTAAATTATATAGTTTAATAATCTATAAGCATGTTCAAATTCTCTCAGATATCATGATTATTTTCATTCACAAAACAAGCAAAAAATATACAATCAATTTTTTTTTTCTTTTTAAAAAAATTGCATACATACCACATAATTCTTTCTATTTACATATCTATCACCTAAAGTTCAATATTTACATTCATAATACATAGTTATATTCTTGAAGTGATGTCAAAGATGAGTGGCATAGATATAAATATAAAAGCTTAGGTGTTAGATTTGCAATTATATGAGAGTTGTGCGGTATGCATGAAAAGCGACNTTGTTCTTTGCCGTGCTGGCTTTCTCTGCTAGAAGATCCGTCCCTGCTCGGGTACTTCACTGTTTCTCTCTCCCTCCCTCCCTCTCTCTCTCTCTGCTAGAAGATCCGTCCCAACACAATTGTTTTCCCAGCTTTCCTCTCATCATTCTCCTATACTCTGACTTCTTCCCCTTCCATCCCCTACTCTTGTCCGCCAAAACTAAGCATTTTCCTGTAGACTGGTTTGTTCTTTGCCGTGTTAGCTTTCTCTGCTAGAAGAGCCGTCCCTGAGCTACTTCACTATCTCTCTCTCTCTCTCTCTCCTCTCTCTCTCTGAGTGAATTTTTTAATGAAACTTAAGCTTGCCTTTTTTTTAATCAAGGAATAATTTTGACAGCATGGGCAAAATTAATATAAATAAGGTATTGAAAAAAAAGAAAACTTTAAGAAAATTTACATAGCATAGCCTTTTGAACTTCTAATTTTTTGCATCTCATGCCTGAACAAAATTTACACCAAAAAATAAGGGGTTTTGTAGCAATCTCCAAAAATATATGCATCATGTGACCACAGTTTTGCAGCAAGAAAGGAGAACTATGTGCACATGCAACAAACACCTAAATTATGAGGAGCATCGGGCAAAAGTTTTCCATTTTCAAAGCCAGTTGCATCTCCATCATTGACATCTCACTACTCTTTATGGCGAGGAAAAGGCGTTTTCTAGCTTATTTTCAATTTTCTTCCCTCCATTTTGATACTTCACTGGTTAATGTTCCACACAAACAAGAAATCAAACACTTCAATGTGTCTTTCTGTTGCAATCATGTCCTTGAGACANTTTATGGCAAGGAAAAGGCGTTTTCTAGCTTATTTTCAATTTTCTTCCCTCCATTTTGATCCTCCACTGGTTGATGTTCCACACAAACAAGAAATCAAACACTTCAATGCATCTTTGAGGAAAATGGGCAAAATCTCATTGATGCTCACCAAATACGACAGAGAAGTCCTATGAAACCTACCTGACCAATTGAACTCTGCCACTAAAGTATTTAGTTTTAAATGAACTTAACAAATTTATAGACCATTTAAATCACACTGAGGTTAAAGTAAAAGTTTCCAAAGCCTATGATTGACATGCTTTGACTTAGTAAGCAATTCCTTTGACTCTTTTTTGACCTTATACCAAACCAAATAATTTGAACAAATTTATTTTATTTAAAAAACTCAAAGGACTTGAACAGTTATCAAGCCCAAAAGTTGGGCCAATCAAACTCNCTGCCACTAAAGTATTTAGTTTTAAATGAACTTAACAAATTTATAGACCATTTAAATCACACTGAGGTTAAAAAGTTTCCAAAGCCTATGATTGACATGCTTTGACTTAGTAGACAATTCCTTTGACTCTTTTTTGACCTTATACCAAACCAAATAATTTGAACAAATTTATTTTATTTAAAAATCTCAAAGGACTTGAATAGTTATCAAGCCCAAAAGTTGGGCCAATCAAACTCAAATTAGGTCACTTTGTGTAGTTAACCCAAACATGACCTATTAAGAGCATGTTAGGTCAAACTCACCTTATAACAATAAAATTAAATCTAAACTAAATTAAATAAAACCAATTATAATTTAAAATCAAATCAACCAATTGAAGATCTCAAATAAAATGTCTTGACCCACTTAAGCTTGAAAGTGAACTAATTAATTAAAGTACTCTAATTCAAAACTAAATAAAACAATATCAAACTAAATGACCCTTTAAACTAAGTATAACTCAATTAATCTAAATTTAAACTAGTTGAACTTAATTTTAGCTATTCTGCCCACTAGGCACATTCAGCTCAGGCTGGTCAAATTGAACTAAATCAACATAAAATTGAATCAACTAAAACTAAATCTAATACAATCAATTTCTAAACAAAAACTAACATTATTAAACACAAAAATGTGAGGAAGTTGCTTTAAATTGTTATACTATCTACTAGAATGATAATAGATAAGTGACTAATACAACTTAAATTAAATCAAATCACTTAGACCTAAAACTTCTAAATCATTAATCAAACAAAATTGAAGCTTAATCGAGGTCTAAATAAATCTATTGGGCTTNCAAAATTTAAAGTGATGGGTTTTAAAGAATTTAGACTAGAGAATAACCTCACAATCTTTAAGGTATTTTTTTTCTATTAATTTGAATTTTCTCTTAAAAATTATATAATTAATAATAATTAATTAGAGATATTTCAAAAAAAATTAAAATTATAAACTATTTATGATGATATTTTTTATTTTGTGAAATGATGTTATAAGGTTTTGAAGTCATTTAAACCTCAAACAAAATCAAAATATAATTAAATTCCATAATTCAATATAGCATGATTAAATTAAAAGATCCATAAATCACTTTAATTAGAAATTTAGGATGACTACTCGTTTTGTAAGTGATGTGTTCGTCTTATATTGCGATCGGGGAGCTAGGAATGGTGTAACTCGTTATAGTGGGCCCCGTTTTCCTAATACTCTATAAACTTAAAGTTAAACTTAAATAATAAAAAAATCTAAAAAAGCTAAAGTGAAAGTTAAAAATATTAACTTAAATTTAAATAAACTAATATTAAAATTTAAATCCTAAATTCGAAATAAAATTTAAACCTGAAGGACCTAGTTTAGACACACCACACTAGCTTTACACACTAGATCTGAATGTTAGGTTACTAGCCTAGATTTAGGTTATTTCATCTCTATGTGATGTTTGTGTATTATATATCATGATTGGTGTGATGTTTGTGCATAGACTAGATGGTTGTTAATTATACATTAGAGTGGATGCCAAAGTAATACTTATTAGTCCTAATAATACTTTATGCATAAGATTGTGCATAAAAAATAAGGCAAATACATACATAAATTAAAGCTAACAAATTTTCTTGTGAGTGTTTATTACTCATGTCTTTTTCATTTAGTACGATTGTGTACAACAAAGGGGCTTAGCACCATCTAGTGCTTAGTTCATATGTATTACCTGCTTTGATAGTCTGAGTGCGTAGTAAAGGATATATTTTAGGTTTAACTAAGGTTTTATTTTTTGGAATTTAAAATATAATTTGAATTTGATATAGTTTTAGGACTTAGGAGATTATAATGAGTACAAATGAGATGCATGCTATGTTCATATTTTTTTTATGCTTGGAGGACTCATACCAAGGTAATGGAAATGAACCGAGGAATGAAGAATGAGGAGATTAACATAGGTCAAGTTTTTTAGTTTTAGGCTAGGTTATATAAGGGCATGACCCAATTACCTATATTTATCATTCTCTTGATGTGTATAGCAATACAAAACTAAATCAACATGTTTTGTTATAAATTTGATTATTTGTTTTATTGTCTTTAGTGTTTACTTTTTGGTGCATTTAAAAATATCTATTTTTTATTTTTTATTTTATATGATTGTGTGTGCTTGTAATTGAAACCTAATTTATTCATTAGGCAAGCAAAATTAAATTTTTTTACTAAAATTAATAACTTATATCTAAAATTAATAATTCAATAAATTAAATTCAAATACCTTAGAGATTAATCAATAAACTTTATTAGAAATTCTCAGGGACAATTGAAACATCCACATATACATCATCATTTTTAAAGTTTCAACACTTCACCTATTGTACATATGGGAGTATCTAGCTATTAGAAATAACTGCTCTTCATGAGAAAGTTCGGTGAGACATTGATTGGTTTTTACCTATTAACTAATTATACATATATTAGTTACACACCTCTAAAAAATTTGAAATAATTAATAAAGTATAAAATTAGAAATTGTTGCATTAGANAATCTAAATTTTAAATACAAAATAAAAGTTATTAGCTTATGCACTTAATATGAACATGATTTTTTTAATATCTTAAAAATGAAAGATATTTTATACGCAATAGAGAAGATAGACATAATATTTGTCTCATAAAAATATTTTTGGTGCCTAAAGTTATAAAACTTTAATGGGAGTTTTCTTCTGTGAGAGCTTAATAAAACTTATATTTTTGTTTTTCTTATATCTTTTGAACTTTTAAATTTGGATTGTTAGCTATTTATGAGGTTTAGCTTTTGTACTTAAAAGAGATCTAAGATCTCTAAGATTTTAATGAAAATCTACAAAAAAAAGCACTCAATTCATGTACATAGACAATTAATATTGAACAACAAAATAGTTTATTTCGCATCTTCTTTTCCATTTTTCATATTGTTACTTTAATTTTATTTTATATTTCCTTTATCATCTTGATTTTCTTATGTATGAAATTGTTACTTGGACGTTATTTTCTTTATAAATTACTCATAAAATTTAAACTTTCATGTTATAGAAGTCTTTTGAGATATTTAAGTGATCAATCTTTTTATTTAACAAAATTGTATGATGAAATAAGCTTGTGATTCAAATACATGCGATTAAAAATAATCTTAAAAAGATATATAAAAACTTAGGAGGGCAAATTTTTATCTCTAGTAACTTGCTTTGATAATTTTTTTTAATGACAAAAAATATAATTGCAGTTATGTCCCCAGGAAAAAAACAAAAAAAAATGTTAAAAGAAAATTTATCTCCTATGCATTGGCTTTTTGANTTAAATCTAAACTAAATTAAATAAAACCAATTATAATTTAAAATCAAATCAACCAATTGAAGATCTCAAATATAATGTTGAATTGAGCTAGTAAGCCCATTGACCCACTTAAACTTGAAAGTGAGCTAATTAATTAAAGTACTCTAATTCAAAATTAAATAAAACAATATCAAACTAAATGACCCTTTAAACTAAGTAGAACTCAATTAATCTAAAGTTTAAACTAATTGAACTTAATTTTAGCTATTGTGCCCACTAGACACATTCAGCTCTGGCTGGTCAAATTGAACTAAATCAACAGAAAATTGAATCAATTAAAACTAAATATAATACAATCAATTTCTAAACAAAAACTAACATTATTAAACACAAAAATGTGAGGAAGTTTCTTTAAATTGTTATACTGCCTACTTAACTCATTTGATCTAATAGAATGATAATAGATAAGAGACTAATACAACCTAAATTAAATCAAATCGCTTAGACCTAAAACTTCTAAATCATTAATCAAACAAAATTGTAGGCTAATTGAGGTCTAAATAAATCTATTGGGCTATTTTATCCAATTTTGACCTAATTAGGTTGTGTTGAGTCAAAATTCAAAGTAAATTCAAATAAATCCAATTTAATATTTCCAAGAATTTTAAATAACTAACTTAATCTANCCTAATTAGGTTGTGTTGAGTCAAAATTCAAAGTAAATTCAAATAAATCCAATTTAATATTTCCAAGAATTTAAAATAAATTAATGAATCTGAAAAAACTAATTGAAGCATTGAAGCTTAATTTGTTTAGTTTGGTCACTTGGCCCAATCTGACTTGAATGATCCATATTAAACCTTGAAATTAAATTATAATAGAATTTAAAATAAAATTTAATCAAATAATAAATAAATATTTAAATTTTCAAAATTTTATAAAATATTATTGGGGAATTCCATAACTTTGAAAACAAATTCATCTAGTTCGGATATAATTAAATCATTTAAATCATATTTTAAAAATTAATTGAATTATCATAATCTACTAATTTAATAATTAAACACTTAAATTTATCAAGTTCATAATACATTAAACAAGCTACAAACATGGCAAATTGAAATGAGCCTTAAATCATATTTGAAAACATCATTGTATTTTAAATAATGTAATAATTTTTAGATTTTATGATATGAATATATTAAATAGTTCATAAAAGAGCAAAATTGATCTCTAGACCACTTAAATTCTTATAAAGATTTTAGGAAACCCTTCCAAGCCTTCTTGTATGGTTTCAAAATTATTTTTAAAATTATTTGAATTTAAATATTTCATAATTTAGACTAGAATATTAAATAAATTTATGAAATATAAAATAATTCAAAATTAAAACAAAATTTAAAGTGATGGGTTTTAAAGAATTTAGACTAGAGAATAACCTCACAATCTTTAAGGTATTTTTTTGTATTAATTTGAATTTTCTCTTCAAAATTATATAATTAATAATAATTAATTAGAGATATTTCAAAAAAAATCAAAACTATAAAATATTTATGATGATATTTCTTATTTTGTGAAATGGTGTTATAAGATTTTGAAGTCATTTAAACCTCAAACAACATCAAAATATGATTAAATTCTATAATTCAGTATACCATGAAGTAAGAAAAATTAAAATTAATTAAATTAAAAGATCCATAAATCACTTTAATTAGAAATTTAGGATGACTACTTGTTTTGTAAGTGATGTGTTCGTCTTATATTATGATCATGGAGCTAGGAATGGCGTAACAGGTTATTGTGGGCCCCGTTGTCCTAATACTCTATAAACTTAAAGTTAAAATTAAATAATAAAAAAATCTGAAAAAGCTAAAGTGAAAATAAAAAATATTATCAGCTTAAATTTAAATAATCTAATATTAAACTTTAAATCCTAAACTCGAAATATAATTTAAACCTGAAGGACCTAGTTTAGACACACCACACTAGCTTTACACACTAGATCTGTTTGTTAGGTTACTAGCCAAGATTTAGGTTATTTCATCTCTATGTGATGGTTGTATATTATATAGCATGATTAATGTGATGTTTGTGCATAGACTGGATGGTTGTTAATTATGCATTAGAGTGGATGCCAAACTAATACTTATTAGTCCTAATAATACTTTATGCATAAGATTGTGCATAAAAAATAAGGCACATACATACATAAATTAAAGCTAACAAATTTTCTTGCGAGTATTTATTACTCATGTCTATTTCATCAAGTATGATTTTGTACAACAAAGGGGCTTAACACCATCTAGTGCTTAGTTCATATGTATTACCTGCTTTGATTGTCTGTGTAAATAGTAAAGCATATATTTTAGGTTTAATTAAGGTTTTATTTTTTTGAATTTAAAATATAATTTGAATTTGATCTAGTTTTAGGACTTAGGAGATTATAATGAGTATAAATGAGATGCATGCTATGTTCATATTTTTTTATGCTTGGAGGACTCATACCAGGGTAATGGAATTGAATCGAGGAATGAAGAATGAGGAGATTAACATAGGTCAAGCTTTTTAGTTTTAGGCTAGGTTATATAAGGGCATGACCCAATTGCCTATATTTATCATTCTCTTGATGTGTATAGCAATACAAAACCAAATCAACATGTTTTACTATAAATTTGATTATTTGTTTTATTGTCTTTTGTGTTTACTTTTTGGTGAATTTAAAAATATCCATTTTTTATTTTATATTTTATATGATTGTGTGAGCTTGTAATTGAAGCCTAATTTATTCATTAGGCAAGCAAAATTAATTTTTTTACTAAAATTAATAACTTAAATCTAAAATTAATAATTCAATAAATTAAATTCAAATACCTTAGAGGTTAATCAATAAACTTTATTAGAAACTCTTAGGGACAATTGAAACATCCGCATATACATCATCATTTTTAAAGTTTCAACACTTCACCCATTGCACATAAGGGAGTATCTAGCTATTAGAAATAACTGCTCTTCATGAGAAAGACCGATGTGACATTGATTGGCTTATACCTATTAACTAATTATACATATATTAGTTACACACCTCTAAAAATTTGAAATAATTAATAAAGTATAAAATTAGAAATTGGTGCATTAGCTAATTGTATTACACATTAATTGTAGTCGGGTTGTTGATCTATAGAGCCATATTGTAAATCCCACTAATCTCCCAAATCTAAATAATAACCTAACATGTCTTGCATTTTATCATATTATGTGGTTCAAGCATGCTACCCTTTTTAGGTAGAATCATAAGTCCAAAAAATTTGAGCTTGGTTTCTATCCTCCATGGAATTAACATTTAAGTTCCATTGTATTATTTTAGATTAGGTTCGAGTTTCTTATTTTTATCATTAGCACTAAGTTTAGTTTAGATTCTAAGGCTTTGCATTCCTTCTTATTATATAATAAGTCCTCACCTCATAAATATTTTCATGATATTTATTCATCAAAATGTAAGCCTTAAATTTCTAATAAATGGAACAATTTGAAAAAAAGAATGAACTTCAATTTCAAAAATAGAAAACTCAGTATAGGATAATTGGAGTACTATTAAATTATTTTGTATCTAAGCACTTCTTACTTTTTATCCTTTAGATTTTGAAAGGAATTATTCTGGCTTGAATTATCTCAATTGATTTCCTTATAGGAATCATAAAAATATAAAATTTTAAATTCATAAAGACACAATCCACTAATTTAATAAATACTATGATTATGTTATCATATTCTAGGAGATAATTAACTACATGGGTTTGCTTTATAAGGAAATTTTATCATAAAATGAAAAGGACTCTCTCCTAATAGGGCAAGGAAAAAATCTCTAAAGAAGTAGACCCTAAGTCTTAAGATTCTTATTTCAGGATTAATCTATCAATGTATAGTATTTTCATCTTTTGAAAGTACGTCTTATTATCAATGCCATGTTTGATTAAAAAAAAGCTATATTTTAGCTATTGTATGGTTAATGTTCTGAATAAGCAGACATCAAAATGTTCCTAAAAATATTTGATACTTGACCCATATTTTACTTATTATATAAAGTGGTCGATGTGGTGAAGATAAAGTATGAAAATTTAAATTATTTAAAAGAGTAATTATTTGCACATTGAAGTTATATATATCCCCTCTCTTAAACACCCTATCACAATATTGTTTATTTCTTTATTATGATTATCAGTGCACTTAATCACATGATTGTTACTTTCAGACCTCTTAAGTCCTAATCAATGAATTTCCATCTGTAAATTTTTATAACCACTATTCAATTGGTTAAAGTTTTAAATCACATTTTAAAAATTATGAATGTAATAGATATTATTATTTAATTTTAGTTGTTAGTAAATTATATAGTTTAATAATCTATAAGCATGTTCAAAATCTCTTAGATATCATGATTATTTTCATTCACAAAACAAGCAAAAAATATAACATCAATTTTTTTTCTTTTTTAAAAAAATTGCATACATACCACATAATTCTTTTCTATTCACATATCTATCACCTAAAGTTCAATATTTACATTCATAATACATGGTCAAAAAATTCTTCTTGAAAAGTTGTATCACTTCTAAAAAGCTATCAATAGTTATATTCTTGAAGTGATGTCAAAGATGAGTGGCATAGATATAAATATAAAAGCTTAGGTGTTAGATTTGCAAATATATAAGAGTTGTGCGGTATGCATGAAAAGCGACCCTTATTATTATTATTTTTGTATTTTCAAGCCACTAAATGATCTTTATTTTGGTATTTTGTTAATACTTTTATAAATCTATGTAAATCATAAAGTATGATGGGTGGTGTAAGTAGACATAAAATAAAACTCACTTTTTCACTTAATGACATGACTTGATTGATGCATTGATAAATTTTATTTTTCTTTCACTCATAAGAGTATATAAGGAAAGATGGCAAGCATAAATATTTAACTTAAAAGAATAAGAGAAGGAAATGGCATCAAAGGATGATGGAGGGACAAGGAACTAAGAGTGGAAGAGGAAATGAGACAATGGTATAAGAAATAATGATGCTTTATAATGGACATAGCAAATTGTTCATCTAGTGAGCCTTAAATTCGTATTAAAATGTTTTATGATCATAAATACAATAAGGTCGAATTTAAAATTATTTATTTTAGGTGTGTGTGTGTGTGTGTGTGTGTGTGCGCGCGCGCGCGCGTGTGTTCTAATATTTTAGGATTAAATTTGGAATAGAGAATTTAAGTGTCAGGGACACTAAAAAATAACAAAAAAATACTAAAATAAGGCTAACAATTCAAGTCAGATAAGCTAGCATATGATAAACGTAACCTATGTTAGAGCACAAGTTAATTAAATTCATAACTAGCAAAAAAGAATTTAAGATCAGAGCTTCATCATAAGATAATATATTTATTTTTTTCTTTGAGTCATATACTTGTATGTGCTCAAAATATAGATGTTTTTAAGATAACTAATACACACACATATAAATGAAAAAAAATTAAAATAAAATATAGATAAATTAAACAAAATATATAGTATAAAGAAGATCCTATTATATGATTATACTCAATTAATCTTGGTACAATTTATTCAAAAATAGATATCATAATCACTAAAATTGATTTATAGATCAAATTATATGATACATATCATATTGAATGATATGCTTTATTTTTTATGATTATATATATTATCAATTTGCAAACATAAGATAGATCAAAATTTGAACTTAGCATATAATATAATGTTTATTGTACTATACATCAATATCATTATCTCTATATAATCAATAGTCCAAATAATCTTCATTAGATTAATTTAAACTTTGAATACATTATATTATATAATGTCAATTGTACCATATGATAGGCTACTTAATTAACTCAATTAAGAACTTGACTTAAAAAAAATGATTTGATGTGAATTAATTCAAATAGATTGTACTAAATTAAGTAGATTATATTATATAATAGTGATCATAATCCATGATGTAGATCTTTTTATGTGATCAAAATCTAAATTTTAAATACAACATAAAAGTTATTAGCATATGCACTTAATATGAACATGATTTTTTTAATATCTTAAAAATGAAAGATATTTTATGCGCAACAGAGAAGATAAACAAAATATTTGTCTCATAAAAATATTTTGGTGCCTAAAGTGATAAAACTTTAATGTTAGTTTTGTTCTGTGAGAGCTTAGTAATAGTTATATTTATGTTTTTCTTATATCTTTTGAACTTCTAAAATTGGATTGTTTGCTATTTATGAGGTTTAGCTTTCGTACTTAAAAGAGATCTAAGATCATTAAGATTTTAGTGAAAATCTACAAAAAAAGCACTTGATTCATGTACATATACCATTAATATTGAACAACAACATAGTTGATTTCACATTTTTTTCTCCATTTTTTCATATTTTTACTTTAATTTTATTTTATATATCCTTTATCATCTTGATTTTCTTATTTATGAAATTGTTACATGGACGTTATTTTCCTTATAAATTATTGATAAAATTTAAACTTTCATGTTATAGAAGTCTTTTGAGATATTTAAGAGATCAATCTTTTTATTTAACAAAATTGTGTGATGAAATAAGCTTGTGATTCATATACGTGCAACTAAAAATAATCTTAAATAGATATATAAAAACTTAGGAGGATAAACTTTTATCTCTAGTAACTTGCTTTGAATTTTTTTTTTTTAATGACAAAAAATATAATTGCAGTTATGTCCCAAGAAAAAAAAAATGTTAAAAGAAAATTTATCTCCTATGCATTCGCTTTTTGGGTTTGCCAAATCATTCACAAATTGTCCCACCTTATTTTGTTTTTCTACCCAATTTTGCAATGCCTTTCTAATTTGGGAATGCATTGAAATGCATTGCAAAATTCATTGCAAATCAATGATGTGTATAAGACTTAGGTGATTTTATAAGTTAAATAAAACCTTATGAGCCAAAATTTTATCTTGAATTTGTAATAAAGTTGGGACACTATATGATGTACTATAAGATTTTATGCCATATATTATGTAAGCATCCATCACAAATTATATATTGAAAATGGGGCATATTGTGGTTGTGCAAAAAGTGATATGGCTATATTTTACAAAATATTTTTAATACATATAATTACTTTAATAAAAAAATTTTACATATAATATAAAATTTTCAAAATTTAAGTTTTATTTATCAACTATGAATACTTGGATAAAATCCAATTTGAGTAACTTAAACTGAATTGTAAATGCTTTCTCTAAACTATGAAATTATGGATCTTATTTTAATCATTAAATATTCATTGAATTCTTCACTTTATTACAAAGTAATAAAAAACTCTAATTTAGTCTAGCAAACACAGCGATATCAACATTTTTGTTAATTTATGATTAACTTATAGATCAACAAATTATTAGATGNATGATTAACTTATAGATCAACAAATTATTAGATAGCATGACACATTTTTTATAATCATCAAATTACTATTGAGCAACAAGAAAATACTTAGGCTCATAGGGTCACATAACTAATATCTAATAACCCCATAATATTTTTTTGAGACTTATTTTATTCAGTGCGCCAAAATACTACATAACTCGAAGAAGTGACTATCCATTAAGCTTGGATTTAGTGGTGAACAATGTGGTTGAGAAAGTTTGATTAAGAAATGAAAAGTACAAGCCACACACAAATACATGTATACTTAATCCTTGAACACAAAACTTTTTGGATGATAACAAAACTCTTAAGTGACCAGCCTTAGGACTAATGACAAAATGGCATGTGTTTCTCATAAAAGTTATATTATTATTATTATTATTATTATTATTATTATTATTAAACATGCAAATGGATTCTTTGATGGCTATTATTTTCTTAAATATATTTTAAGAAAACAAAGATGATTATCATGAAATTTACTTATACTATGAGAAAAACTAATTTTTAGTTAGGATTGACTTACTCAAACTTAATTTAATATTAGCATACACAATCCTTTCAAAATAAATTTTCTTCCTGATTTTCACAACTTACAAACATATATAGNAATCTAAATTTTAAATACAAAATAAAAGTTATTAGCTTATGCACTTAATATGAACATGATTTTTTTAATATCATAAAAATGAAAGATATTTTATGCGCAATAGAGAAGATAGACAGAATATTTGTCTCATAAAAATGTTTTGGTGCCTAAAGTGATACAACTTTAATGGGAGTTTTCTTCTGTGAGAGCTTAATAATAGTTATATTTATGTTTTTCTTATATATTTTGAACTTCTAAATTTGGATTGTTAGCTATTTATGAAGTTTAGCTTTTGTACTTAAAAGAGATCTAAGATCTCTAAGATTTTAGTGAAAATCTACAAAAAAAAAGCACTCAATTCATGTACATAGACCATTAATATTGAACAACAAAATAGTTGATTTCACATCTTCTTTTCCATTTTTCATATTGTTACTTTAATTTTATTTTATATTTCATTTATCATCTTGATTTTCTTATGTATGAAATTGTTACATGGACGTTATTTTCATTATAAATTACTTATAAAATTTAAACTTTCATGTTATAGAAGTCTTTTGAGATATTTAAGTGATCAATCTTTTTATTAACAAAATTGTATGATGAAATAAGCTTGTGATTCAAATAAATGCAATTAAAAATAATCTTAAATAGATATATAAAAACTAAAGAGGATAAATTTTTATCTCTAGTAACCTGCTTTGATAATTTTTTTTAATGACAAAAAATATAATTGCAGTTATGTCCCCAGTAAAAAAACAAAATAAAAATGTTAAAAGAAATCTATCTCCCATGCATTGGCTTTTTGGGTTTGCCAAATCATTCACAAATTGTCCCACCTTATTTTATTTTTCTACCCAATTTTGCAATGCCTTTCTAATTTGGGAATGCATTGAAATGCATTGCAAAATTCATTGCAAATCAATGATGTGCACAAGACTTAGGTGATTTTATAAGTTAAATAAAACCTTATGAGTCAAAATTTTATCTTGAATTTGTAATAAATTTGAGACACTATATGATGTACTATAAGATTTTATGTCATATATTATGTAAGCATCCATCACAAATTATATATTGAAAATGGGGCATATTGTGGTTGTGCAAAAAGTGATATGGCTATATTTTACAAAATATTTTTAAAACATATAATTACTTTAATAAAATTTTTTTACATATAATATAAAATTTTCAAAATTTAAGTTTTGTTTATCAACTATGAATACTTGGATAAAATCCAATTTGAGTAACTTAAAATGAATTGTAAATGCTTTCTCTAAACTACAAAATTATGGATCTTATTTTAATCACCAAATATTCATTGAATTCTTTACTTTATCACAAAGTGATCAAAACTCTAATTTAGTCTAGCAAACACAAGGATATCAACATTTTTGTTAATTTATGATTAACTTATAGATCAACAAATTATTAGATAGCATGACACATTTTTTATAATCATCAAATTACTATTGAGCAACAAGAAAATACTTAGGCTCATAGGGTCACATAACTAATATCTAATAACCCCATAATATTTTTTTGAGACTTATTTTATTCAGTGCGCCAAAATACTACATAACTCGAAGAAGTGACTATCCATTAAGCTTGGATTTAGTGGTGAACAATGTGGTTGAGAAAGTTTGATTAAGAAATGAAAAGTACAAGCCACACACAAATACATGTATACTTAATCCTTGAACACAAAACTTTTTGGATGATAACAAAACTCTTAAGTGACCAGCCTTAGGACTAATGACAAAATGGCATGTGTTTCTCATAAAAGTTATATTATTATTATTATTATTATTATTATTATTATTATTAAACATGCAAATGGATTCTTTGATGGCTATTATTTTCTTAAATATATTTTAAGAAAACAAAGATGATTATCATGAAATTTACTTATACTATGAGAAAAACTAATTTTTAGTTAGGATTGACTTACTCAAACTTAATTTAATATTAGCATACACAATCCTTTCACAATAAATTTTCTTCCTATTTTTCACAACTTACAAACATATTTATTTAATTGTTTTATAAAAATTCAAAAAAGATTCCATTTTAAAATAAAACTTCTTTTCAATACTTGAATTCTTCTTTCAAATTTGAAAATAATAAAATTTTATGGTCATTTTATCACTATCTTATTAAGATACAAAGTTTTAAGTTAAAAATATCCAAAATAATAAAATAACAAAAAAAAAAAAAAACTCTCTTAATCCATGGAATAAATAAATAAATTTTATCCCTAGTTGTTGGTCGATATTTAAAATGTAGACAACATAAATATTGATGTTTATATTAATATAAATCTATATATATGGAATATATATTGTATAGGTGAAAAGATTATTGAGAAAAAAAGAAGAGGAATATTTTTTTTGTAACTTAATGTTGTAGAATGACACTAGACAAGCAAATGAACACCTCAGAAGGAGTCAGAGCAAAAGCATAATCTGAACAATAACAAAGAGCAAAGGCAGGACGATGACTCCTACTTAGAATTAATTATTTAGCTTTCTTATATTAGATGTTTAGTATGTAAGACTTTGTTAGTATCTTCTTAGTATAAACTTATATGAAAGAAAAAAAAAATCAAATTTATATTAATTAAAAATTCAATATATGAAAAAAAAATGTAAAATAATAAAATAAATAATTAATGGAATGCATATGAAATTATTTAATCATGAATTTTTTTATGGTTACTTAAGGTGCCCACCCCCTTTTCCCCTATTTTCTTATTTTTCTAATCAAGATTAATATATGGGACAATTTGTTTATTATTTTTTGAATGAAATTGATATTATTTTTTGAATGAAATGAAATGGTTTTTACATAATCTAATCTCTAAAGAAAATTAAAAAAAATATTGAAAATGTCATGAAAATTCATAAACATTTTCAAAACATATATAGGCATTCTAAAGGAAACATCTAAGTTGTTCCTAGCCCCAAGGTTACCTATATTCTTCACACTTAAAGGCTTAAAGTCATATTTATAGTTCTCTCTTTTGGCAGCACCCAATGAAGCTAACCCATAGCTTAAGGTATCTCTTACTTCCACACATCCAAATCCCAATCCATTGCTTCCACCCCCTAGTCATCTTTTGAAGTTTCTCATCCAAAAATATTTCAACACTCCAAAGCAATCCCTAAATCCTCTCACCATAGAAAAGATGAAATATTGATGCTTCTAACCATATAATTTATCATTATTGGGTTTTAGGGCATCATTATGAATCAAATATCACCTCATAATACATGAAAATTTAAAATTTCCACAGCCCACTAAGAAATTTAAAAAAAAAACAGTCGATTTCACAAATAAATAAATGGGTAAAACCTAATTTCAACTCAAGTCCTCTTGTTATATTCATTTCCTTGTCCTTTTCCCTTTATTTACTCTTCCAATTCCTTCAAACCTAAGAGATTCTCGAGTATAATAACT
This sequence comes from Phalaenopsis hybrid cultivar, assembly GCA_002079205.1. Lineage (NCBI taxonomy): Eukaryota > Viridiplantae > Streptophyta > Magnoliopsida > Asparagales > Orchidaceae > Phalaenopsis > Phalaenopsis hybrid cultivar. Next base: position 138,991 of record JXCR01141712.1, on the reverse strand, counting down.
TAAAGCAAGCGATGAAAGTAAAGGAGAGAAACCTTGGGGCATGTGATCAAGACTTATCCAACAAAACTCCAAAATTGATATCTTCCCTGCATTAACGAAATTATACTCCATTATATCTGTACTGATTCAGGGGTCTCAATTCAACTGTGCCGGTCAAGTTTGAGTCCGAATAAATCGGACTCAAATATTCATGGATCAAAAATCTCAACCCGAACCCGACTCGCCGTCAACCCGCCAACCTGAACCCAAACCGTACAACATTTTTAAACAGCTATTCGTGTATAAATCGGATCATTTTCCAGGTGGCTGATCAACTAAAACCCGATTTAAAAAATTAAGCTTATGATATTTAACATTAACCCACCCCAAAGATTATTCTAAGTCAACACGAACTCATACTTCTCGAGTCCGACTTGAATTGAGTTATCAGATCAATTTTTTACGCTCCTGATTCTTATTTTCCTAATTTAAGATTTTTTGCGACGAAATAAACAAATCATAAATAAAAAACGTATCTATTCACGAATTATACACGCGTCTCTTTTGCTGTTAGAGTTGATTCTTCAGTTTCACACTTGAACATACCGTAAAAAACAAAGGAAAAAATATTACGTCTGAACGGTAATGATACGTCGAAGGTCATTTTTTTCCGCTGCATCCGGTGGATCATAACTTTTATCCGGACACAGCTTACATTTGGACTCCGGACGTAATATATTTTCCTAAAAAAGGCCTTCAGAGAATAAGTTAAACAGAATGAAAATATACACTCAAAACTACATAAATGCAAAATAATTTGATCATGGACTGTGCGCAACACAACACATACCAAAACAACACAGATTTTTATCATTAAAATCAACGTAGATATCCTAACAATTACAAAAACAAAATCCAACATTGAAGTGCACAAAATCCTTAGTATTTATTCCGGATAAGACTTTAGGAGATACAAGTTGAAAACCATGGAAAAATAGCGGAAACAATTCAGAGGCATTAACAAAGCATTCGAAAAATATAAATAAAGTGAAGAAATATACCCTCAATATCACCATTACAGGCCTGAACAACGGAGCATTCACTGGAGAGTTGCACCTTATAAATTCAGAGAAGAGAAAGTCATCTGGAACCTCATTTAGTATATCTGTTGTTTTTAAATTCAGCAGCAGCCACTGGTAGAAGCATCAGCTGGAGGTGGCTTTTGCTTAAATATGTTCTTCTTCAAGCCCGCGGAACCCTCAGCAAGAAGGCTTGGAGTTTCCAAAATCTGTCATGTTCAGAACAGAGTTCAAACGAGCACAGATTTTAAGAACAGCTTTTCGTTTGTTCTTCTACCGCAGAGACAGAATAAAACATGATTCCAATTATGCTCCTTTTCATAAGGCTGATATCTTTAAGAATAATTACATTACATCACCATGTAACAAGTTATGAATAGTGTTGTCAAAAAGGCTCGTCGTTCACGAACAATTCATGCTTATTTTTTTTGGCAAGCAAGCAAACAAGTCAAATACAAATAATTTTTTTGAGTTTGATTTATAAACGAGCCAAACAGAAGAAGACTGTTTGACCGTATTCGGTTATTTTGGCTTAAATTATAAATAATAATATTATTAAATTTTTATTCTGATTTTTTGTGATGTTTTTACAATAATATTAAATTTTATTATTTTTTATATCATTCGAGTTAATTTCGAGTTGAACACGAGTTGGAAAGAACAAATGAAATCGCGCGAACACGAATGGAATTCTTGAGCCATTTCCAACACGAGTTAATTTTGAGCAAAAATAAATTCAAACGAGCCAAACATGAACTAATACTGGGCTTACTCAAGCTCGGCTCGTTTACACCACTAGTTATGAATGATGATTTATGGCAGCGTGAAAAAAATGATGAGCAAACAAAGATGCAAATTGAATTTTATATGATATGAGCATAATATTTGTGGGAAAATTAAAACAAAATATACAAACATGTTAACAACTACAAACTCAATGATAAAAAAAACATGGAGAAAAATAATGAGGCTTTGTTTGATTCAAGTTCATATGCTAAAAAAGAAGAGAAATGCATAATATATTCAGTACACGATAGCCACAAACCTTCAAGACAAGCTCCTCAAAACACTGCTCGACATTAACACGGGTTTTTGCACTGCATTCCAGGAAAAGGCATCCATATTCTCTAGCAAAGTCAATGCCCTCTTTCTTCGAGACAGTTCTCTCACTTTCCTAAAATATGCATAAAAGATGACATTGCAGAACGCACATTAAGTAACAGTGAATAAATATATAGTAGAAATGGATTCATCAGAACACCAGCCTTATCTGATCTATTGAGGGCTAAGCTTCTACGAAATCGATTATTGTTAAGAGGTAAATGAAGCTAAGCCCCTAAAGATGGAATAAGGTTGACAAGCAAAATGCTTTTAGTATCCACNTGCATAAAAGATGACATTGCAGAACGCACATTAAGTAACAGTGAATAAATATATAGTAGAAATGGATTCATCGGAACACCAGCCTTATCCGATCTATTGAGGGCTAAGCTTCTACGAAATCGATTATTGTTAAGAGCTAAATGAAGCTAAGCCCCTAAAGATGGAATAAGGTTGACAAGCAAAATGCTTTTAGTATCCATCAAGTCTAGAAACATGGAAAAAACTACCACGTTAAAATGGCAAAGAAGTTACAATAGAATTGTGTATTAAGATATATAGAAGCACCTTATCAACTTTGTTACCAACAAGCATCTTGATGCAATCTTGATTAGTTGAATAGAGATCGATTTCCTTTGCCCATACATCTGAGAGATTAGTGAATGTGTCCCTTCGTGTCACATCATAAACTGCAATGCTCGCACCAATAAAAGTAAATCAATAGTTCGTCTGATTGGTAACAATTTTTTTTTTCCAAAAAATACATTGGATCATAAGATAAATAAGCACCACATTAAGAATAGTTTTTATGCTTAGTTTTTTTGCTAAATAATAACATGAAAATGCATGTGGGATCCACAGAGAGTGAGAGTGAGAGTGAAAAACAGGTAAGGGGGTTGAGAGAGAGAGAGAGAGGAATAAGGCGAAGCCGAGAAAAGAGGAGGCCGAGAAGAGAGAAGGAGGAGGATGACAAAGAAAGTTTGTTATCTGTTTGAGTACAAATTTGATTTCAAGATTGAAGGTCATCAAAAATTTTGTGCGTGCTTCTAGCTGGGGTCGAGCTCAAGNTTGAAGGTTCAACAACTCCATAACAAAGATGCATTATCAGAAGGACAATCAACGTTAATGTTAAAAGGATAAAACATGAACAAATATATTCGATCCTTGCTCAATAAAAAGTAATAAAGCTTTAAACCTATAATAGGGAAAGACAAATAGCTAGCATATCAATCATGCACGAAAATAAACAAACTAAATTAAAGTTGTTCGTGAAAGTATCACAAACACTATAATACCCTTGCATGACAATCATATGATTTTAGTTTCGTAAAAAATCATTTAGAACTAGTATAAAATTCAATCAAATGCCTAACAAACAATACAATAAAATCACATACCCGAGGAATGAAGAAACTATAAGCTATGCAATGGTTAAATATTGAATAGGAGATTAATCAAGAAATCTATTGGATTGGAATAAAATTCGATGCGATTCTTTAAGTTGTAAGATTAAATTTCAATTGTACAATCACATTCAGATTTTGTTTTAGATTTAGGTTAATTCATACAAAAATATTAAAGACCGTGTAAGATGTCAATTTATTTTTTATCAATGTGTATAAATTGACACCAAAAAAGGACTTGTTATCTTCAAATCCTTTAATATTTTCACCTTTGCAAATTGGAAGTTCATTCTTGTGTAAGAGGTGTGACATTTAAAAGTGTATCAAGAGTCCTATATGACCTTTTACTCGAAACCCATAGGAAACATGCTCAATAGTATACAAAGCAATGGATTAATCATTGCTAATAAATTTCTAGAGCATAGATGTAAGTCAAACTATAAAGCAATCAACGACTAACTTAATAGATCCAATTGGAAGTATCCTAGTAGTGACAAACTAGTTGTCATTCTTTCTAAAGGAAACATGCAATCTCTTATCCACTTTGAAGGTGAGATTTAGCTATTGTCCTGTGATAAAAAAAGACATTTTTTGTTTTAATTTTAAGTTGAGACCATTAGCAGCAATGGATGTTACTGCCCATGTCTCTTCTAGCAAATCTTGATTGAAATATTCATATTAGCTTGATATTCTTGCCTCAACTTAAGAAGTTAACTATTCTAGAATAAGAATAAGTAGGTACGTATCTCTCTTAATCGATTCTAGATTTCATACTAGCCGGGGTTATAAAAAAATACTCGACCAAATTTTCTAATACCAAACTAGATTCCTAGCTAAAATCTTTTAGTAGCTCCTACCAATTTAATCTTCTCATATCTAATGCACTAGTCATCGAATACCAATCAAAGAGATCCTTAACATTAGATATTCAATTAAGAAAAAACACTTTGAACCATATCTAACAATATAAATTGAGGCATTAACCTTTAGTCTTTTTACTTTTATTTTTTTCATATTCACCATGATGTCGATTACAACAAACTTATGATCACTTTTATGATTACCAATCACTCATCATGGTCATCACAAGAAAAATATTCTTTAGAAAGATTTTGAGGGTTTTAGATTCTTAAATCTCTAACATTCAAATGATCCTTCATATCCACATTCATATGGTCTCTAGAATTCCTGATCTATCCAAATCCACAAACCTAGATCTATTGAAAACCTTAGATTTAGGGACGGGGTATCATGATTCCTACAATGGTATCCGCAAAATACATATCACAAACATTTTTTCTACTAAATCATTTAACATTCCAGAACCGAAAGCTTACCATAAGATGGATTTTGTATGAGATCATTAAGAAAAAAAGAAAAATATGGGAGATTTCTTCACCAAGATCTTTAACTTAGTTTGTCCGAAATCTTAATTCTTCNATATATATATATATATATGCACGGATATATTAAGAGGAATGGCCAGAGGCTATTATACGAGCCTCTAACCACTTCAAATGTGCCTAACAATTCGAGTACCGCCTCCTTAAGGGCAACTGTGCCTGAGGGGATTTGAAACCCCGACCTGAGGGGTCTTACACCGAGGATGCCAACCAACAAGCCGAGATACGCGACACTACACAATATATATATATATATATAAAATCATAATCTTCAATTTGCCGATTGATAGTCACTTCCATCAATGCCGTCAAGTAGGAAGAAATTCCCAAGAAGTGAAAATAGTGGAATCCCTTCAATAGAAGGAATGGGAAGACAGTCGTTCAGAAGTTCGGAAGTTTTTGCAAGTAGATGATATGTTCATCTTGTCATACCGAGCCCTCGTGAAAAAGAAACAAAAAATGCATCATGGCCTACAAGAAGCCCATCCATGGAAATAGTAACAACAAGAACTATGTCTTGAAGGTTCAACAACTCCATAACAAAGATGCATTATTAGAAGGATAATCAACGTTAATGTTAAAAGGATAAAACATGAACAAATATATTCGATCCTTGCTCAATAAAAAGTAATAAAGCTTTAAACCTATAATAGGGAAAGACAAATAGCTAGCATATCAATCATGCACAAAAATAAACAAACTAAATTAAAGTTGTTCGTGAAAGTATCACAAAACACTATAATACCCTTGCATGACAATCATATGATTTTAGTTTCGTAAAAAATCATTTAGAACTAGTATAAAATTCAATCAAATGCCTAACACACAGTACAATAAAATCACATACCCGAGAAATGAAGAAACTATAAGCTGTGCAATGGTTAAATATTGAATAGGAGATGAATCAAGAAATATATTGGAATAAAATTCGATGCGATTCTTTAAGTTGTAAGATTAAATTTCAATTTTACAATCACATTCAAATTTTGTTTTAGATTTAGGTTAATTCATACAAAAATATTAAGGACCATGTAAGATGTTAATTTATTTTTTATAAATGTGTATAAATTGACACCAAAAAATGACTCGTTATCTTCAAATCCTTTAATATTTTCACCTTCACAAATTGGAAGTTCATTCTTCTGTAAGAGGTGTCACATTTAAAAGTGTATCAAGAGTCCTATATGACCTTTTACTCGACACCCATAGGAAACAATCTCAATAGTATACAAAGCAATGGATTAATCATTGCTAATAAATTTCTAGAGCATAGATGTAAGTCAAACTATAAAGCAATCAACGACTAACTTAATAGATCCAAGTGGAAGTATCCTAGTAGTGACAAACTAGTTGTCATTCTTGCTAAAGGAAACATGCAATCTCTTATCCACTTTGAAGGTGAGATTTAGCTATTGTCCTTTGATAAAAAAGACATTTTTTGTTTTAATTTTAAGTTGAAGACCATTAGCAGCCACNTAAATCATTTAACATTCCAGAACTGAAAGCTTACCATAAGATGGATTTTGTATGAGATCATTAAGAAAAAAAGAAATAATATGGGAGATTTCTACACCAAGATCTTTAACTTAGTTTGTCCGAAATCTTAGTCCTTCTGATTGGTCGAATATTTTTTCTTACTTAACCATTACTCCATCAAATTTATCTTCTAAAATTTCAATTTTTATTTCACTGCATCATTCAGATTTATATCTTATGTTCAGTAAGTTTCACATCAATATGATAGCCCTATTTTTACTTTGCATATCAAATTTATCTACTTAAATTTCAATTTTAATTTTATATTTAGAGCCAAATGCTTATTTCTTTATATTTCCTCTGGTAATGCTTCTTAGTCATGTTTCAATGTGAAAGATAGTATACCATATGCAAGAAATCTACAGTTTTGTAAATTGCAAACTAACCCNCCATATCTAACAATATAAATTGAGGCATTAACCTTTAGTCTTTTTACTTTTATTTTTTTCATATTCACCATGGTGTCGATTACAACAAACTTATGATCACTTTTATGATTACTAATCACTCATCATGGTCATCACAAGAAAAATATTCTTTAGAAAGATTTTGAGGGTTTTAGATTCTTAAATCTCTAAGATTCAAATGATCCTTCATATCCATATTCATATGGTCTCTAGAATTCCTGATCTATCCAAATCCACAAACCTGGATCTATTGAAAACCTTAGATTTAGGGATGGGGTATCATGATTCCTACAATGGTATCCGCAAAATACATATCACAAACATTTTTTTCTACTAAATCATTTAACATTCCAGAACCGAAAGCTTACCATAAGATGGATTTTGCATGAGATCATTAAGAAAAAAAAGAAAAATATGGGAGATTTCTTCACCAAGATCTTTAACTTAGTTTGTTCGAAATCTTAGTTCTTCTATTTGGTCGAATATTTTATCTTACTTAATCATTACTCCATCAAATTTATCTTCTAAAATTTCAATTTGGTATCCGCAAAATACATATCACAAACATTTTTTCTACTAAATCATTTAACATTCCAGAACTGAAAGCTTACCATAAGATGGATTTTGTATGAGATCATTAAGAAAAAAAGAAATAATATGGGAGATTTCTACACCAAGATCTTTAACTTAGTTTGTCCGAAATCTTAGTTCTTCTGATTGGTCAAATATTTTTTCTTACTTAACCATTACTCCATCAAATTTATCTTCTAAAATTTCAATTTTTATTTCACTGCATCATTCAAATTTATATCTTATGTTCAGTAAGTTCCACATCAATATGATAGCCCTATTTTTACTTCGCAAATCAAATTTATCTACTTAAATTTCAAATTTAATTTTATATTTAGAGCCAAATGCTTATTTCTTTATATTTCCTCTGGTAATGCTTCTTAGTCATGTTTCAATGTGAAAGATAGTTTACCATATGCAAGAAATCTACAGTCTTGTAAATTGCAAACTAACCCCTTCTATAGCAAACCAAAGCCATTACAGGAGCCTTTCCATCAAAATTTCCAAAAATTTGAAGGTCTTATTTCTTATGAAGCTTCCATATCCATAGATTATTCTCATGAATTTATAGTTAAATGGAATAATCAACCTCTGAGGATACTTGGATGACTAGGGTAAACTTAGAAATATTTAAACAATACCTAGAAGATAACTGGCTTAATTTTAACTTTATGAAACAGGGTTATTCATGATCTAGTTGATGCAGCATAGCCTCAAAATGTACACAGACCATGATCAAAGAAAAGTGCTTTGCATAAAAAATATGGGCCATTATCATTGTTTTACAAAATTAAAGAGTAGTGCTTCCTTTTTAGTAAGGAAAACCTCCTCATATATTCAACATATGAATTAATTAAATGAAAGTTTAAGCTTCCTTACATTATTTGACCCCCCCTCTCTCTCTCTCTCTCAATCTCTCTTTCTCTCTCTCCAAAGGCTTAGTTTTTCCATTTTGTCAAATATTTTATCTTAACCATTACTCCNCACAGACCATGATCAAAGAAAAGTGCTTTGCATAAAAAATATGGGCCATCATCATTGTTTTACAAAATTAAATAGTGATTCCTTTTTAGTAAGGCAAACCTCCTCATATATTCAACATATGAATTAATTCAATGAAAGTTTCAGCTTCCTTACATTATTGGACCTCTCTCTCTCTCTCTCTCTCTCTCTCTCTATCTCTCTTTCTCTCTCTCCCAAGGCTTAGTTTTTCCATTTTGTCAAATATTTTATCTTAACCATTACTCCATAAAATTTATCTTCTAAAATTTCAAATTTAGCTTCATATTTAGAACCAAATGCTTATTTCCTTAAATTTCCTTTGGTAATGTGTTTAGTCATGTTTCAATGTAAATGATAGTTTAACATATGGATGGAATCTACGGCCTTGTAAATCGCAAACTAACCANTAAAATTTCAAATTTAGCTTCATATTTAGAACCAAATGCTTATTTCCTTAAATTTCCTTTGGTAATGTGTTTTAGTCATGTTTCAATGTAAATGATAGTTTAACATATGGACGGAATCTACGGCCTTGTAAATCGCAAACTAACCCTTCTATGGCAAACCAAGGTCATTCATTACCGGAGCATATCCATTCAAATTTCCAAAATTTTGAAGTTCATATCTCTTATGAAACTTCCATATCTATAGATTCTTCTCATGAATTTATATTTAAATGGAATAATCAACCTCCCTCTAAGGATACTTGGATGACTAGGGTAAATTTAGAAATATTTAAACAATACCGAGCAGATAATTGGCTTAATTTTAACTTTATGGAATAGAATTATTCATGATTTAGTAATGTTGATGCAGCATAGTCTCAACATGTACACAAATCATGATCAAAGATAAGAGAGTTGCATCAAACATGAG
>JXCR01141712.1:85074-129029 GCA_002079205.1 Phalaenopsis hybrid cultivar | reverse complement strand
TAGCCAATAAAGAATTTTCTAAGAAGATTTCTTAGGGCGATTTTGAACCTTTCCCTTGCCATCCTCTAGTCTATAAATGGTGCATTATAAGAGATAAAAACTATCAATGAAAACATAAAGAGAAAGGGCTTATGGTGTCCATTTTTAGAAAGATTTGAAGAAATAAACTAAGTGTTTATCCCACTTGTATGGTTGCTGAGTACTTGGGTGTTTGTGATTTAACAGACTCCTAAGCTTGTAAGATTGAGCAAATCAATTATCTGTACTCAATAGTATTATTACTAGGAAAATATTGCTTATTTTTTATTCAACACCATAAGACACTTGTCTTCTTGCACTTGTAGGTTGTTTAACTTAAAGAATCTTTGCCAGTTTGAGTATACTCTACAGTCTGCTTACTATTTTATCAATCACATATTAGCCTAGCACATCTCATACAGCTTGCACTTGTATATTTGTGGTAGCGTGCCTAGTTTAGTTAATTATAATTTGTGTCTTGATATTTGGATATGAATTGGGAAGAGCTCGAAAGAAATTCTTGCACAGCAAATTCATTTNATTGCTTATTTTTTATTCAACACCATAAGACACTTGTCTTCTTGCACTTGTAGGTTGTTTAACTTAAAGAATTTTTGCCAGTTTGAGTATATAATCTACATTATGCTTAATATTTTATCAATCACATATTAGCCTAGCACGTCTCATACATCTTGCACTTGTATATGTGGTAGCGTGCCTAGTTTAGTTAATTATAATTTGTGTGATTGATATTTGGATATGAATTGGGAAGAGTTCGAAAGAAATTCTTGCACAGAAAATTCAGTTTTTTTTATTTTTTATTTTATTTTATTTTTTTGTGCCTAAACTCTGTCAACAAGGTGCCGTCATAAATTCTGTATCAAGAATTATTCTTTTTCTATATTAATCATTGTTATGTTTAGAGCTATATATTACCCATGCTTATCAAGTTGTAAGCCTCCCTGCGAACAAAACAACAATAAGAGCATTAGTGATCACCATTCCTATTAAATCCGCTTACATAAAAACAGATTAAATCTTAATACACAAATTTATAAAATTTAAATAATTTAAAAAAAAAAAAACATTTGAATGCCTAGCTTGCGGAAATGGATGAATATCACTGAAGAGATCAGCTAAACTACATATGATGCAAGAAAATAATCATATTTTATATTCCGGTTCAATCAAAGAAATATATTCTCAGAGTAGCATGCTCAACCATAAATGCAAGAAATATCCCATCGCTGAAAATAAAATTTAAGCGGAATATCATCACATACCCATTATAATCCCTTGAGCTCCTCTGTAGTATGAGCTCGTTAAAGTTCTAAATCTCTCTTGCCCAGCTGCAAGATAGAAATAAAAATTTTAAATATTAAAAATTCAATAAAAAATTACAATAAAAATGATTTTGACATCATGAAACATTCTTGTATTCAAAAAAAAATTAATACTTCTTCACAGAATAAGAAACTATAATTCAACATAGCAATGATAACCAAGCTATCATTCTCTCAGGCCACTGGTTTATTTATACAATTAAAACAAAACAAGCCAAACGTACGATTTATACGTCACAAAAGGTCACAAAAGGTCACAAAAGGGCTTTCCATCGTACTAATTTGAGATTTCATTGGAGAGTTTGTCACATGTTTTCTCTAATGCTGAAGAATAATGCAATTGAAGTTTAAAAAATATGCCATTTATAATTTAAAATTATAAATATTCTCAGGTTTAATGGATTAATTAAACAACATTATAGAGATGGATCTACCCCATCGAGACTCTTACAGGAGTAGCACTTGTGTACATTTCTTGAATGAACAAAAAGTCAATCAAGCTTTTTGAATTCAAATGAATCTCGTGACAACCAACAAAAATAACTAAATTATAGCGTATGTCAATAGTTTAACGAAAAAATTCTTTAAGCTTCAAAAGACTAGCATGTCAAATGGCTTAGGTTCATGATAAAGTTGAAATTGAATGATCATCCTCTTAACTACCTGGAGACTACAATGGAAAACTCCAATGCATGCAGTGAAATCTAAGAGTACCAGCCTCATTTTCACGGTGNCAACCTCATTTTCATGGTGGGTCGGCTGAAAACCTAAGGATTGATGGAGGGCTTAATTGGAGACAACTTTAGAAACTCCTGGAATAGTTTTTATTCTCTTTCTATTTACGTTTATTTCAGAAATTTTTCCTCTCCATACATATGCTAGATGTACCATGATAGGGTTGGTGTAGCTCCTGTGACGGACAAAATTAGAGAAAGTCGTCTTAGATGGTTTAGTCACATTAAACGTCGACCATCTGATGATCCAATTAGGAGAGTAGATGTTTTAGATTCGACTTGTTTTAAGAAAGGCAGAGAGTAGAACATAGGAGACATGGGCTTATTGTATAAAAAATGATCTTAATTTACTAGAACTAAATGAAAATATGGCACTAAATAGGACAGGCTTATTGTATAAAAAATGATCTTAATTTATTAGAACTAAATGAAAATATGACACTAAACATGACTCAATGGAGAAAAATCTTATTGTATTAAAAATAATTTTAATTTATTAGAAAGACAAAGGTAGACCTAGGAAGACTTGGGCTTATTGTATAAAAAATGATCTTAATTTACTAGAAGGAAATTAGATTCGACTTGTGTTAAGAAAGGCAGAGGAAGACCTAGGAAGACTTGGGCTTATTGTATTAAAAATGATCTTAATTTATTAGAACTAAATGATAAGATGACACTAAATAGGACGCAATGGAGAAAAAAGATTCATGTAGCCGACCCCACGTAGTGGGATTAAGTGGACTCAATAATGGTTAAAAATGATCTTAATTTACTAGAACTAAATGAAAATATGACACTAAATAGGACGCAATGGTGAAAGGAGGATTCATGTAGCCGACCCCACGTAGTGGGATTAAGGCTTTGTTGTTGTTGTTGTTGTTGTTATTGTATATATAGGCTATATATAATTAGTAAGATTGTAAATTAGGAGAGACTGGTTTCCTTATGTATGTATGTAACATTATGTTTGAATAATAAAAAATAAGGTGATTCTTCCCTCCCAAGTTTTTAATCATGGTCTTAGAGTCAGGTTAATTCTACGGCAAAATTAGGGCATTCTTCATCGTTTGGCTTAACTACAACATTTAGCATCATTTCTACTCACCTGTCGACCGGAAATTTGAAAATATTTTAGATTTGAAAAATCGTTTTAATATATATAGGTGATTTTGATTTTAAAAATAATATTTTAATTTTGAAACAAATGAGGTCAAATCGATCCCATATATTTGATAGCTTAGATGGTTGAGCGTGATACCGCAAGTAATACATTGTACTAAAGGATAAGCATATCACTAGTAGTAGGTTTAACCACCTGAACAAAAGAGTTTGTGACATCCATTTGATCTGTGAAACTTTTTGTGTGACCGACAAGTTCCCCTATCTATATAAGTATTATATAGAGTTTATTTTAAGTGGGTTCTTAGTTCTTTATAGAGGCAAGCCTCTATGGTTAATTACGTCTTAAATGAACAAATTCACTTAAGAAAACTTTTGATTAGGATCAGTGGTTCTGTCTTCAAGATTTCGAAGTTTAGTTTCCAAGGTAGAACATAGGAAAGTCAAAAGGGAATAACTTAAAATATGAACATTTATTTTCAAGAGGCCAAAAAAGTGAAAGGTAGGAGAAATCACGGATACGAGGAGAATCTTGGTGACTTCCCATCTATCATAGTGTTTGACTTTATGTCTTTGAAGTGAATTTATTTAATGTTTAATCTTGCCGATTTTATTATTTATGACTTACACTTGCACGATATCTGATCGTACAAATAGCATGGAAAGATGTGAAGAATTACGCCGCACCGAAAGAAAACCTTGGAATCTTAAAAAGTTAGAACTTACGATGCACAACATAGTTGTGCAAAAAGTTAAAGATATTGTGAGGATTTATGCTGCACTATAAGGACTACCTCGCAATCATATGGCTTGTTATTTAAACTAAGGAGAAGTTTAGCTGAAGTAGACCATATTTTACTGTTGTAGATCGTCATCCTCCGTCTACATCTTCGTCGTACTATCCACAAAGGTTTTATCCATGCTTCATGTAACAACAGTTTCAAGTTTAATGTTTTATATGTGAGCGTGCAATATTGTTAAGTCGGTGGCTTGTTGCAATTTATCTCCTAAACCAGGTTATAACCTAAACGATTTACGAATTCTATAAGCAAGTGCAGGAATAAAAGAACTATAAAAACACAGTAAAAAAATGCAGTAGGAAGTGCAGTAAAGAAAATAAACAATAAAATATATTGTAAAGGAAAAGGCGGTATACAGTGCAATAAATAAAATAAACATGCGCACCTAGGGGTGTTTGCTGCTCCTGCAAATAGAATTAGTGTCGCGGGTAAAAGTAAACGAGTATAGTAGAGAATTTAGCAAGTGGGGCAAACATGCATTTATATATAAAAGAATAAATGACAGAGCATCATATGGAAAACTCGAAAAAAAACACGTGTGACCCGAAGAAAATAGCAAGTGAACTATAAAAGACTGAAGTGAACTATAAGAATTCAGGTTCGGAGTGGGCTAGGATTTTAATATTCCCGAAAGACTCCGTAGACAACCATCGGTCATCCATGTGCATAAAGCCCTACATTCAACTAGAAAATTCTAATTAGATAATCTTAGGAGGGCAATCCTCAACCCAACACAGATAATTGACAAGTGGATGACAATATTATATTATTTAAAGTTTGTGGTTTTTCATGCATATAAACAAAAATAGTTTTTATTTGTTTAGTAATCAAAAGTATTTGCGTTGTAACGAAAATATTTATTCTGACGTTATATTTGTGTATTTTGAAAAGATAAATCGTCCACGAGTCGATTACACTGTCAGACTATAAGACCGCTAGCAGCCTAAAAAGGCAAGTGTTCTTGCTAGTCTAGTGTCGATGAATAATATTGTCATTCTACATTCTCACCAGATCCCTAGGTCGGGTCCCGATGTCGTAGGATGCAATATTAATCAGCTCTATCAACAAATGTCTTTGTCATCACGACACTTAAACCCAAAAAAGAACCATCCAACTTATAGTTTTGCTTGATGGTTCATAAATAGTCTAAGCTATATATGCACACTTATGTTTCAGATATAAGCACCTAAATCAAACCAAGAAGCAAGGAAAGAAAAGAAGAAAAATTGGGTGAGAGAGAGGACGGACTAATCCATCTGAAAAAGCAAAGAAGTGAAGGGTGAATCGACCCTCAAAATTGCATTTAAAATCATTTTCAACATCCTACAATATGAATTTAAAAGGATATATTCGGAAACTCTGATATTCCGACATAAGAAATTCAACACCTAAGCCTCTTCCCGAGGTAAATAAAAAGTACCCATACTTTTCATGTAAAAGCTGATGAGTAATTTCTCCCCTCCCTCTCATTCTCTATAATAGTAACCTACGACTTAGCATTTAAAACAATAGTCAAACTAACTTAAAAAGGTTCCAAAAGTTGCAACCAAACATGCCTCAAAATGTTTCAAAAGTTTCAACCAAACAGGTCTCTAAACACACCCAAAACAATAACAAGGCAGACCACCAAAACACCCAAAACAGCAGCCCAAAAGGGCATGAAAGGGCCTCAAAAAAATGTATCCTTACAAACCACAAAGTAGTCTTAAAATTGCCCAAAACCGCAGCCCAGACAATGGGCAAAACAGTGCCAAAAACTGCAGCACTATATACAATAAAACCATCCAACGAACCCCCAAAATCGCAGCCCAAATAGTGGGCAAACCAGTGCCAAAAACTTTTGCAAAACAAGCCACCAAAGAAGAAGACCCGCCAAAAACTTTAGCAAAACAAGCCACCAAAAAAGCAGAGCCAAGAAGAAGACCCGCCAAACCCTCCTATGCTACAATGGTCCACAAACGCAGCTCCCCTTTCCACATCGCAGATAGTCCAGTATTCCCGCAGATGTATCCCGATTCTGTTGCAGGAAATGACGATTGCAATCTCATCAAAAAAATAGAGAAAAAGGCGGGTAAACCAACAATATTCTTCTCTGACGTTGAGATTTTAACTAGTGCAAGAAAATACAAATTTACACTAGTTAGAAAGTACAAATTGGGTTGCCCTAAGATGGAGATCATCAGAAAGATTTTTGAAGATTTCAAACTGGTTGGGGATTGGCAGGTGGATTATTTCGACAGAAGGTATATTATGATACAGCTGAGCATAGAATAAGATTACAAGAGAATTTTCTCAAAGAAATTCATCACAATCGAGATCAAATATATGAAATTGCTCAAATGGACCCCTAATTTTGATCTCAGTCAAGAACCTCTAATTGCACCTATCTGGTACTTATTACTTGAACTAAAGCTTCAATTCTTTGACTTATCTATCTTATATGCAATTGGGACTATCCCTGGAAAACCTTTGCAGATAAACTTACCTACAGTTCATTTCTCAAGGCCCTCTATTGTAAGAATTTTGATTGAAAGAGATACTACACTACCAGATGTAGAAGAAGTTTGGTTTGGATTTGCTCACAATGGTTATTGGCAAAAAATTATTATGGAACAAAAACCTTACTACTGCAAGCACTGCAAGATGTTTGGACACCCGCAGAAAAAATATTTCAAATTGCACCCATAGTTGAGAACCAACAGTCAAAAACAGGAACACATTGTTAGTGCACCCCATGTGTCTGAACGCGCTCCCAACTAACCCGATGACAGCCAACCTGAGGAGGTACTCACCACAAGACAGGAGTTGGTGTCTACCCCTAGGATCTCTTCTCTTGATCATACTACAACGGATAATGTTCGAATAAAAAATCAAGATAGTCTCGTAGCTCCTATTCAGGAAGCATCAGGTGTAGAGGTAACAATTCACACTTCACATACATTAGAACCTATCACGGTGACAATGACTGTATTTCCTTCTACTGCATTTCTAACATCAAATTAGACTAAGGATCACATGAGCCAGCAGATGAAGAATGATAGGTTTGCACTTCTCGGCAGAAGAAGAAGACTGGGGACACACTCCAACTTGGAAACTTAATAGATGATACTTTAGTTACTTCTAGCAACACGACTCTTCAAAGTTTGTTATCTGGTGTCACTCCTAAAACTAAAGGAAGAGGCGAGACTAAACTGGTTCGTCCCTAGCTACTTGTTTTCTACATGTTTTAAATTTATTTTACTTTTTATTGAGTCTATCTGTATCTTTTTGTTGGGGTATTACCGTATTTGTATCGAATGACAGGGTGTCTCTTTTGGGCTCTCTCATACAACCTTTATGTATCATTTCTATTTCAATAATATATATGCTTATATATATATATAAGCATATAAGACTTTTGCAAATGGGCCACTCAAAACCTTCAGACTTTTGCAAATAAGTCACCTAAAACTTTCAAATTTTTGCAAATAATACTCCCAAAATTTTTAGATTTTTGCAAATAACACACCTAAAACTTTCAGATTTTCGCAAATAACACACTTAGAACTTTCAGATTTTTACAAATAACACATCCAAAACTTTCAAAATTTCAAGTATAAAGTCCACTTTGATTTCTCTTCTCTTTAAGGATAATAATACTTTAAAGCATTAAGGTTAGAAAAGCCAGCCTTCATAAATACGAACTACATTACCCATGAAGAGTGGATGCCAAAAAATCTGATAACAAAGTAATTGAAATATGTAGCTTATCCAATCAGACACAAGAAAAACAGCATTTTTAGAAAACCAGAAATTTTAAATAATGAAATAAGCAAGTAAAGTCGGAGTTTAACAAAGCTTACTCAACCTTCCTCGTCACAAACTAACAAGTAAACAAAAAGGACATCCTTCCAAGCGAGACAAATATCTTAATAAAATTTTTTAACACATTGACTTCAAGTTTTACACGACTAGAAGGAGGAAGAACCAGCCTCAATGCCAAATAGTTCCAAACAGCAAGCTAAAAGAATATTTATTCTTCTCCAAAACCACAACTCTAAGCATGCTCCACCAAAATTTCAAGCATATCCAGCATGTTTTAATTAAAAAATAGCAAAGTAGAGAGCAAGTAGGTAGTCACAAGAACTTTGAAAGATTTTTTTAAGGGCACAAATATGAAATTTCACCATCCAACCCCTTCCTTTTTTTTAACGTTAAGGACATAATCTATAACCAAACATGATAGCAGTAAATAGAACAATAATAGTGAGTAACCAAGAGGGCAAGAAAGTTGAAATTAAGAAAGAAGGGAGAAAACCGCAGCTCAGACAGAAAGAAAGCCACCCATAGCTTGCTTAATGTATTCGAAAAAAAGAACAAGAATAGTAATATAAACCCAAAAATAGTAAGCACCAAGAGAGAACCAGCTATGGCACCCAGAACTGATTTTGGCAGCACCCCCCCTCTCCCAAGTTTCAACAACAACCAACTTTGCCATAGGTAGAGTTTTTTATAGGCAAAGAAGAAAGGAAGGGTCATAGCTACCGTCATGAAGTGGTCGTATGAGGTAACGAGAGAGGAAGAGGCGCATTTAGAGAGGGAGATAATGCAGTCTCGGGAAGATGAGCCAGGTATTGTTCGGTCAGGCGGCCTGCGAAGAAGAGGGGTCGGGTTCGGTTAGGGGCTCTGCTCAAAACAGATGATTCGCGAAGAGGGGGAAGCGCACGAGCTAGGGCACGGGTTGAAGGAGAGAGAGTCGGCCCAGGCGAAATGTCGAGCGAGAGAGAGGGACCTGGATCGCGATCGGAAAAGAGGGGCGAAGCTGAGAATGTCGCGTGCGTGAGTTAGGTTCGGGATTTAGGAAGAAATAAAAATACTCTTTTTTATTATTAATTTTATAATATTTAATACTAAAATCTCCTGATTCGCGCACTTTTCGCTCTTGCATGAAATCATAATAAAATAGACGTCTTTCCTAGGTAAAATTAGCTTTTCAGACACGCCGGAGCTGTCCACTTCGTCATTCATGATTGTTTAAACAAGTTCATCGATAATCGATCAAAAATGTGTCAAATTCGATTTTTCATCAAATTTTAGTTCGTGATCGATCGTTTAAAATATTAACTTACTTTTTAATTAATTGTGAAGCTTTTACAGGTGTAAGTGACACGAATTATGATATTTGTGTACGTAAATATGTGAATTGTGACATTTGTGTGCGTGAATGTGTGAAAGTCATAATGGGTGTCCAAAAGCTTTTAAACTCAATAGAAACTCTCTTTGCGTCTCCATATATTGGTCCTTAGCCCTTGCAACTAGAAGTTGAGTTATTGGGACCACTCATATGAGGCTTCGCAAAAAAAAAACCAGTAGCTGGTTTGAGTTTCTAAAAGGGTGGGTCCAATCACTAGTCATCTAGGATAGTCAATAAGAAATTCCTAAGATTAGATCCTAGGCTTTAGGAGATAAGTAAAAGACCTCACCAAAAATGAGGTCAACATCACCGTGATGGGGACTTCTGCTTCGTGTGGCCTTGTCAAATTCATTTGCGACAATCGACAATTGCATCATGAGGCGCCTCATCAGATTCATCTGTGACAATCAGTGACTGCAACATGAGGCGTATGATTGCTTTATCAGCGATTCTGATCGATTTCATCAACAATCAATCAGCTTTATCATCTTCATTAACAAACAATATGCTTCATCTCCTCGCTCCCACAACCACGCAAGCATCTCCAACAGCCTTCCAGCAAGCAAAATCCTCCCTAGAACAGCCGGAATCCCTCTAGCCAGCCTTCAAGCCCACCTTTTCACTTATCATAGCCATTGAACTGTTCCTGCAGCAAGCAACAGACAACTTCCTTATCTCAGTATAGAATGTTCTACTTCGGAGGTCAGTTCTGAAGTAGAGACTAGAAATTCTATCCAAACTATTTATGAAATCTCTACCTTTCTCACAGCCCATAAACTTAATATCCATTACTTCCTTCAATGGTCCTAATCCATGTTTAAGCACATATGTGGAAAAGAAAAACAGGAACATCTCACAGAAAAGTGCACAATTCCTGAGCTCACTGATCCTAACCATCGCACATGAAAGATTCAAGACCCTATGGTTATGTCTTGGATAGTCAATTTAATGACTACTAAAGTAGAAGAAAATTTCTTGCTCTGCAAAACAACCAAAGAAATATGGGAGGCTCCAAGAAAAACTGAATCTAACACTGAGAATACACAGAGTTGTTCGAGATCAAAACCAAATTACATGATCTTTACCAAGGAGAGTTAAGTGTCACCTAATATTTCAACACCCTGATAAAGTATTGATTTCAATTGGATATGTTCAACACGTGTGGAAATGTCCACATGATGTCGTGATGTATAAATCCATCATTGAGAAGAAAAGAACCATCAAATTCTTAGTTGGACTAACCAAGGACTCCATGTGAAACCGATAAATTGGAAACCCAAATAAGGAAAGAAAGATCAAGAGAGTAAGGCTATTGCAGATACCATATTTGATGGTTCGACTGACCCATTCACCAAGGAACAACTTGAAGCATTAAAAAAAACTCATTGGTGGCAATTCTAAACTGTACACCAGCCTCATGACACGCCAATATAATATATCATTCTCTCATATTGCTAGCAATGGGAGATTTAGGGTGTGTTTGGGGCAGCTTCTGCAAAAAGAGCAGTAGCTGGTTTGAGTTTCTAAAAGGGTGGGTCCAATCACTAGTCATCTAGGATAGTCAATAAGAAAGTCCTAAGACTAGATCCTAGACTCTAGGAGAAAAGTAAAAAACCTCACCAAAAATTTGGTCAATAGCACCGTGATGGGGACTTCTGCTTCGCGTGGCCTTGTCAAATTCATCTGCGACAATCGACAATTGCATCATGAGGCGCCTCATCAGATTCATCTGTGACAATCAGTGACTGCATTATGAGGCGCCTCATCAGATTCATCTGTGACAATCAGTGACTGCATCATGAGGCGTATGATTGCTTTATCAGCGATTCTGATCGACTTCATCAACAATCAATCTAAATCTGTCAAGAGACTACTACATCTAAATCTGTCAAACTTGCAAATGGATCACACTAAAAAATTATTGGAAAAAGAAATATATAGCTCTCTGAGGATGTTACTTTTTTTTTTTTGCATGTTTCACATTTAGACTATAATTTCACTTGAATAAGTAAGCTTACTCATAATATGAAATATATTATTAAATTCCTAGGAACTCTTGTGAATTTCAAGTTGCGATTCGGGAAAGTTGATTGATAGTATTGAAATTCATCAAGGCTTTATACCTGCTCAAGAAAAATCTCTCTAAAAACACAAGTGGTCCCACCTTCATTTTTTTCCTCTAATATATGAGTCTTTTGAGTTTGTCAGTTTAAAAACAAGTCATGTTATGACATTGTCATTCGAGTAATCTTAATTTCAATTATGTTGTAAAATTATAACCTCATTTATTTATTAAAAAAATACTTAGCACTTATCAATGTGAGATTTGTCAACTTGTCAAACAAACTAAAAATGTTTATCCATGACCCGATACAAACTCCTAAATCCTTTTTCTATTATCCACTATGTTAATTGAAGACTTTGAAAGGTTACAAACCTAAGTGGAGCGAGATGATTTGTCTCATTCATTGACAATTACACTAGAACCACTTGAGTATTCTAAATGAAGGAGAAATCTGATACAGCACAAATCTTTTAAACATTTCATGAAATAAATCAAACTCAATTTCAATGCAAATTTAGATTCTCAAAACTGATAAGACAAATGAACATTTCAACTACATCCTTGGATCCTATCTTTCAATAAAAAAAATAATCAATAGGAATTTATGAATTGATACTCCACAGCAAAATGAGATGGCTAAAGAAAAGAATAGACATCTTGAGCTGTTTAGCCGATTCGGATTTCTCATCAAACTCCAAAATATTTTTGAGGGGGAGTACTTCTTACTGCAAAATAATTTATCAATCGAATTTCTAATTTCAAAACACTATTTCACATCATGATGGATGCCTATTCCCACATCAGGGATTTCTCAACTAAAACACAAAATTTTTTGTTGTCTTTTGTCTGTATATATTCCCCAAACAGTACAAGCTTGATCCTAAATTAATCAAGTGTTTTTTTTTTGGCATGCCTCAATAAAAAGGGCTATAAGGACTATCACATATTACTAGAAAATACTACAACTCTACGGATGCCACATCATTTCAGGTATTCTATGGTTCCTTCCCGCGTCAATTACCAATTTCTGATTATTGAGATTCACAGATAATTCAGATTCCTATTTCAGGATAGATCTGACCTTCTTCCCTCAAACAAATCGAAATGATTGAATTTTTTCTCTTCTGAATCGTCTGAGGTCTAATTCCTCAATCTCATTTCATTTCAAGCCAAAACAAATTATCTTGAACTCAAATCTCGGATTCTCTAGGATTTGAAAATCAATCATACTATCAATTTTTGGATACTATCAATGATACCTACACAGCCTCAAAACCTACCCCTTTCACCTAGCCCTTAAGTCTCCCAAACACCACTGCATGAAAATATCCTACTTGAGGATGCACAACCAACCCAACTTGAAGTTCATAACAAAGAACTTCGTGTGTACACGAGGAAGAAAAACCTTGAGCAGGGGAAAGACACTTACAAAGACAAAACTGCTCAAGCCAAAAATCAGGTCCACCACGACTTGAAATTTCGAGTGAGGATTCTAAAACTCAAGAGTTATCTCCTTCCTCCTTTGGTGTTGATGACAAAGAAAGTTGTACTAAATATCCAATTCAAAAGTATATAGCTTATAAGAAACTATCCTCGCCCTATAAAGAATTTATATTTGATCTTGATAATGTGCAGATTCCTTAATTCATTCATGAAGCTCTTATAAATTCAAAATGGATAAAAGTGATTGAAGAAGAAATTCAAGCACTAAAGTATAATAACACATGGATTCTTACAAACTTCCTCAGGATAAGCGGTCAGTTGGATACAAATAGATATTCAACATCAAGTACAAAGCTGATTGTGGTATTAGAGATTCAAAGCTAGACTAGTTGGAAAATGTTTCACTTAAGTTTATGAGAATTGGCTATTAGGAGATATTTGCACCAGTTGTCAAACTGAACATTATCAAATTTCTCCTCTCAATAGCAGTTGACAAGAAGTGAGAGTAACATGAACTTGGCATAAAAAAGGTCTTCCTGAATGGAGATCTTGAAGAAGCGTACAAGGAGATCTTGAAGAAGAAGTGTAGAAAGAAATACCTTCGGGACTTGAGAATAATTCCAACAAACACCCAGTACGCAAACTCAAGAAGTCTCTCTATGATCTTAAACAATCACCAAGGGCATGGTTTGAAAGACTTTCTAAAACTATAAAATCTATGGATATTATTAAGGTTAATCTGATCATATGTTATTCATGAAACATACTCAGGGAGGTAAGATTGATACTCTAATAGTATCAATGAAAGATATGATTCTTATTGGTGATGATGAAAGAGAATTTTTAAAATCAAAGAAGTGCTTGCCACTAAGTTTGAAATCAAGGACCTAGAAAACATGAGATATTTTCTAGGTATAAAGGTAGCAAGATCCAAGAAGAACATTATTATATCACAGAAGAAATACGTCCTAAAGTTGCTAAAGAAGACGGTGATGATTGGATGGAAACCTATTGAAACTCCAATGGTTCCCAACAATAAATCTAATAGGGGAAATAAAAGTATATGTGAATAAGGTAGAATATCAAAGATTGATAGAAGAACTCATCCACTTGTCACATACTAGGCCAGATATTGCATACTTCGTCAGTATTATGAGATAAAATGAATAGCTCAAATAAAGACCATTTGGAAATGTACAGAATCATGAAGTTTCTCAAAAAGACTCTTAGTTATGGAATAATTTTTTAGGGAACTAGAAATAAAGAGGTAGAAGTTTACGCTAATGCAATTTGAACTAGAGAACTATCTAACAGAAGATACCACACAAGTTATAGCTCCAATGCTCGGGAAAATTTGGTTACATTGAGAAGTAAGAAACAGGTTATTTCTAGAAGTAGTGCAGGATCAAAGTATAGGGCACTTGCCTTAGGAATTTGTAAATGGATATGAATTCAAAAACTATTGAGGGAATTGGAGTGTGCCTCCAATAGTCCTATACAAATATTTTGTGGCAATCAAGAAGCTATTAGAATTGCTAAGAACCCTATTTATCAGGATAGGATCAAATATATTGAAAATGATAAGCACTTCATCTAAGAAAAAGTTAATTATGGAATTATACAGGTATGCCATATCCTGACATCAAGTTGTCGTTGTCTTCACCAAAACTCTTTCTTTCAGAAACTTCTCAGAGTTTAATACCAAGCTTAGTCTCTACAACCTCTACAACACAACTTGACGTAGAGTATGAAAATCCATGAGGATCAGCCTCTTTTTCATGGTGGATCGGTCGACCACCTAAGGACTTAATTAATTTTTATTATTGGAAACTCCTTGATTAGTTTTTATACTTTTGTTATTTATGTTTATTTCAGAATTATTTCCATTTCATATAGGGTAGATATATTTGGTAAGATTATAAATTAGGAGGAACCAGTTTTTCTATATATGTGACCTTATGTTTCAATANCTCTTCCTTTAAGAAACTTCTCAGAGTTCAATACCAAGCTTAGTCTCTACAACCTCTACAACACAACTTGACGGAGAGTATGAAAATCCATGAGGATCAACCTCCTTTTCATGGTGGATCGATCGACCACCTAAGGACTTGATTAGTTTTTATTATTGGAAACTCCTTGATTAGTTTTTATAATTTTGTTATTTATGTTTATTTCAGAATTATTTCCTTTCCATATTTAGGGTAGATTTATTTGGTAAGATTATAAATTAGGAGGAACCAGTTTTCCTATATATGTGACCTTATGTTTCAATGATAAAAAATAAGACAATTATTTCCTCCCACGTTTTTCCTCAGCTATCCTTCCTCATCTCTATCCCTTCTTTCTCTCTACTAGGGCTTCCATTGCTATATTTTTCTCTGCTAGGGTGGCCAACCCATTTTGCCATGCAGGGGCAAGGCACATAGCAAATTGTACCTATGGTGTGCGCTAGATTGATGAAAACAATAAAGAAATTTTTATTTTAATACAATTCAATTCTTATGTCTGCATATCTATCATCTAAACTTGAATATTTATTTATATATCACCTAAATTTTTAACATCACATAAAAATTCCACTAATAATAATTTTTTTAAAGTGAAAGAAGCATTGGTGATTGCAATTATTTTGTACTTATTATTATGCTTGAAAATAAAATATCTAATATTAACATGAATTTATTGCATATGCTTAACAAATAATTTGAAACCCNGCCTGCATATCTATCATCTAAACTTGAATATTTATTTATATATCACCTAAATTTTTAACATCACATAAAAATGCCACTAATAATCATTTTTTTAAAGTGAAAGACGCATTGTTAATGAACATGTTTCAATGTGATTATGCTACAAATAAATATTAAATTTTAGGTATTAAATATCTAAATATATAAAAATTGTGTGACATGTATGCAAATTTCAATATATATATATATATATATAGACACACACACACATACACACACACACACACACATATACAAATCTAATATGGACATCTTCGTGTTATCGTGCACCATTCGCCATTGGCAAGTCAACTTTTAGCAATATCTAGCAATATAAGAAGAAGGCCTTCTGTGTTTAAAGTAGGGCTAATATTAAAATCTTAATGAAACCACATGTTATTTTAGAATTTTGTCAGGGCTAGATGACCTTGCATGGAACTTTTCAAATATAACATGAAGTGTTTAGGATGATGTGCTGGAGCACATCTATGAGTGATTGCAATTGTTTTCTACTTATTATTATGCTTGAAAATAAATATCTAATATTAAAATGAATTAATTGCATATGCTCAACAAATAATTTGAAACCAATAGAGAAATATCAAAAGCCAATCAGTCAAGCATGTAAAGCAAACAATTCAAAATCATATTGAATGAGTGTTAATTTGCATATTGTTTGAATGCAAGAAATATTGTTTCATTAAAGGGAAAAAATCAGAAGATTAAAAAAAGAGGAATAAGTACCTTAATTTTCATTTAGCTCCCTCTCTCTAGAGTCCACCTTAAAACTCTTTAAGATTATTTTTCATCCAACTCAACCCACCTAGTCCTCTCTCCACTATGGATACTCGAAATATCGGAGGATCGGCTTCCCTATTAATTGGAGACAATTTAGAATGCTCCTTGATTAGTTATGTTTATTTTAGAATTATTTCCTTTCCATATTTAGGCTAGACATATTTGGTAAAATTGTAAGTTAAGAGGAACAAGTTTATCTATATATGTAATTGTCGGCTCGCGTCTTCGCGTCTCCCTGCTTACTGCATTTCATCGACTCTCCACTTCAGCTTCGTTTGTTTTGACGCCAACCTTCTGACGGCTCGCGTCTTCGCGCCTCCCTGCTTCCATCTTCGTAGCATCGTCTGCTTCGATGCCGCGTTTGCCTACCGCCTTATATCAGAGTGTCGTACCAGGTGGACTATCTCCCTGCTTTGATAGCGCTCCCTCCTTCTGTTGAACCTGGCAAAGCCTCCTTCGCCCACGTGGTGGGTAATCATCTGGTGGAGTCGGATGTTGTCTTCCCCTCAAGCTATAAGAAATGTCGTGATGCCACAGGTGACTGTCTTTTTGTTAAGAAGGCAAGTAGAAAAGGTGGAAAAACAACACTCTTTTTCTCTGATTTAGAAATTTCAACATTGACTGAGAAATGCAAGTTCGCTCTTATTAGAAAATTTCAGTGCGGCACCCTTCTATGGAAGTTATCAGGAAGAGTTTTGATGATCTCAAATTAGTAGGCAAGTAGAAAGTGAGACTCTTTGATGGGAGACATGTGTTGATTCAGTTTATCATTGTTGAAAATTACGCTCGGATTTTCTCCAAAAAATATCTTAACATTGCAGAAAGTGATCTCCTGATTTCGACTCAAACCATGAATCTCCCACTGTACTAGTATGGTTTAGTTTACCTGGTCTCAAGCTGCCATTTTTTAATCATCAGGTTCTCTACTCTATTGGGGTCATACTTGGGGATCCTCTGAAGCTAGATATACATACCTTCAATCTAACCAGACATTCTGTGGTCAGAATACTTGTGAATATCACTTTACCTGATACTACTGAAATCTAGTTGGGCACAACACATAATGGATATTGAAAACAAATTATCATGGAACATATACATTTTTATTGTATCCACTGTAAGATGTTTGGGCATACCTTTGACAAATGTCACATACACCATCGTAATTTGAAATCTAAAGCTCAAGTGAATAAGGATAAATCCAACCTCGCTGCTCTAGACACATCTGCTCCACTTGTGGAGGAAATTACCACAAGACAGAAATTGGTGTCTGATTTAATTGCCCCTAAAGACCCCCCTGACAATACTATTTTAGTTTTTGCGATTGGTTTGATGTCGGATGGCTCTGTTGAGCAACCAACACCTTCAAACCTTATTGAAAACATTACTGAAAAATCCTTACCTACAAAGAATAGTGATCGGACCGATAATTAGAAGAGCATTGCAACTCCTTATCTTCAGGAAGAATCCGGTGCAGAGGCAACAACTCATACTTCACATATACTAAAACCTCTTGTGGTTATAACTATTGTCAATCTTTCTACTACAGTTCTACCACCTCATCCGAATGAGCACGTTGTTACTGTTAGTTAGGCGCAAGGGACTCATCAGTTTATACATGCCCGACAATCTGTTGACCAACACACTGATCAGATGAGTCAGTCTTCAAATGAGGAATGACAGGTTTATACATACAAGAGGAAGAAGAAGAATGGAGACCTACTTGAGCTCAAGAATCTAATGGATGATACATTGGTTAATTCGAGTAATGGTATGCACCTCACCAATTTGTTACCTGGCTCCCTTCCTAGAACTAGAGGCAGAGGCAGGACTAAATTGGGTCGTCCCTAACTTTTTGCGCATTTTGGTTGTTTTGGTTTTTTGGCCTTACAAGTATCTTTTCTTTTTTTGGAATTTTTGTGTGTTGTACCATGTGGGTAGGGTGTCTTCTTTTGGGTCCACTCATACAACTTATCTGTATCTTTTCCTTTTTAATATACTAGCCCTTAGGCTTTTAAAAAAAAATTGTCACATTCGGGTTGAAGATTAAATAATAAGAATTCCTAGAATTCCCTCTCAAGTTTTTCATCATGGAATTAGAGATTAGAAATAAACCATAGCTCTCTCCAACACTCGTCAAAATCCCTTCAACAACCTGCAGGCCCTCCCTTTAGTTAGAATCTTCCCTGCAATCGGAATCCTCCCTGCTGCAAGCCCTCCTCAGCCAAAATTCTCCCTACGGAGCCTTCCTCTGCTCCTCATTGCAGAAAATCCTTGCAGCTACAGGTTCTCCTCAGCCGACTTCTTGTCGGCTTCCTCTCTCTGTTGTCTAACCTTCCCAC
The DNA here is from genome assembly GCA_002079205.1 of Phalaenopsis hybrid cultivar. Classification (NCBI taxonomy): domain Eukaryota; kingdom Viridiplantae; phylum Streptophyta; class Magnoliopsida; order Asparagales; family Orchidaceae; genus Phalaenopsis; species Phalaenopsis hybrid cultivar. The sequence continues at coordinate 110,462 of JXCR01141712.1, read as the reverse complement.
CAACAACCCATCTTCTACTTCCCGAGCAAGCGACAACTACAATGTTGTTGGACTTCTATCCTGCATAAAAAGTAGACCAGAAACCTACAGTTAACAGCAGCCAGAAATTCTGTCCAACCCTAAAGGTGCATAGAGATTATGACCAAAAATGGAATGAAGACGTCTAATTCTAATCCGAAGATTAGTTCTAAATCAAAGAATAGGAATTTTATCCAAACTACCCCTAAACTCTATACCTTTATCAAAACCATGAACTTAATGGTCATAATTTCCTTCAATAGCCCCAATATATATTTATGTATATTTGTAGAAAAGTAAAAGAGAAACATCAGTTGTTTCAGCTCTTTGGCCCACGATCAATTCAGAATCGGAATTTGAGTGTTTGTATCAAACAATTCGCCACTCACGTTTTAAACCATGTTTCGGTTTTTAATTAAAATGCAAACGCGGCTCTTCAAGTGTATCCCGTCGTCCCAATTTTTTAATCCCGTGGTTTACCCCTTCTGCATCTCCGCTTTCCAATTAACAAGAGGTAAAAAATATGCATTTATAATGATCATGAGGACGCATTTATTATAATCATATTAACAAGGGGTAAAAAAATCCAAAGAGATATATGGAGTGTATTTTTGTTTAAATTATTTACAATAAATAATAATAAAATATGAAAAATTGCATAGGATTCCAAATATTTGAGGAACTTCAAAGGTAACAACCCTAAGTGGAGCTAAATGGTTTGTTTCATTCATTGACGATCATAATCAAACCACGAGGGTATTCTTAATAAATAACAAATTTGAAACAACTAAAATCTTCCAAAATCTTCCATGACATAACTCAAACTCAATTCCAATGCAAAATTCAAATTCTCAAAACTAATAATGCAAGAACTATTTCAACTCAATCATTGGATCCTGACTTTCAAAAAACGAAATGATCCATGTGATTTCATGTATTGAAATGTCATAATAAAATGAGATAGCTAAGATAAAAAACAAACATTTTCCTAAGGTATAGCACTCAATTATGATTTTCCATTAAGTTTCAAAATATTTTTGAGGGAAAACAGTCCTTACTCCAACATACCAAATCAATTAAATGTTTAACCGGGTACTCAATTTCAAAACACAACTTCATATTTTAATGGATATCTATCCCCACATCAGAACTTTCTCTTCTACAACACGACTTCAAATTTTTCGGTGTGTATCTTTTCTTGACATCTATTCCCCAAACCGTACAAAACTTAACCCAAAATCCATCAAGTGTATTTTTTTCAGTATGCTTCCAACCAAAAGTGCTATAAGTGCTACTCGTCTGTTACCAAAAAATACTAAAACTTCATGGATGTCATATTTTTTTAAAAGTGAATCATATTATCTCAAATTTGATATTTAGGAGGAGAGTGCAAATAAACACCAATTTTGGGATGCACTTAATGACACCTACATTGTCTCCAACCTATCCCTCTTTCACCTGATCGTTCTATCTCCCAAAAACTGCATGAAAATATTTCACTTGAGCATGCCCAACCAACCCAACCTGAAGTTCATAATAAAGAACTTCATGTGTACACAAGGAGGAAGAAAAACTTCGAGTAGGTGGAAAACAACTTGCAAAAATAAAACTACTCAAGACATAAATTGAGTCTACATTCACCTAAAATTTTGGGTGAGGAGAAATCTTTAACTCAGAAGTTATCTCCTTACTCATATGGTGTTGATGACAATGAATGTTGTACAAAATATCCAATTCAGGGGTATATAGCTTATGAGAAGCTATCCTCACTATAAATTTTTTGTATCTAGCCATGATAATGCATAGATCCTTAAATCCATCATGAAAACTCTTAAAATTCAAGAATGGAGGAAAGAAGTTGAAGAGGAGATTCAAGCACTAAAGCAACATGACATATGGACTCATATTAAGCTTCTAAGGGATAAGAAGCCAGTTGGATGCAAATAGGTATTCAACACCAAGTATAGAGTTGATGGTAGTATTGAGAGATTTTAAACAAGACTGGTTGCGAAAGGTTTCTCTCAAGCCTATGGGATTGACTATCGGGAGACCTTTATATCAGATGTCAAACTAAACTCTAACAAGAAATAAGGACTGTCTAAACTTGACATAAAAAATGTCTTCTTAAATGGAGATCTTGGTAAGGTGTACATGGAGATATCACTAGGGCTTGATAATAATTCCAACAAAATACTTAGTATGCAAACTCGGAAAGTTACTCTAGGGTTTTAAGCAAAGTCATTAAGAGCATGGTTTGAAAAGTTTGTTAAAACTATGAGATCTAATGGATACTCCCAAGGTCAAGCCAATCATACACGGTGCATCAAACACACTCAAGGAGGTAAGGTTACTGCATTTACAGTATATATGGATGATATGATCCGTACTTGTAATGATGAAAGAGAAATTCTTAAAACCAAAGAAGTGTTTTCCACTGAGATTGAAATCAAGGACTAGGAACCATGGGATATATCCTAGTTATGGAGATAGTAAAGGTCTAAGAAGGGCATTCTTTTATCACAGAAGAAATACATCATACATTTACTAAGACATGGATGATTGGATGCAAACCTGTCGATACTCTCATGGATCTCAACAAGAATTCTAATAGCAGTGAAGCAAGTATATCTGTGGATAAAAGAAAATATCAAAAATTGGTAGGAAAACTCATCTACTTCTTACATACTAAGCTAGACATTGCATAGTTTGTTAGTATTGTGAGACAATATATGAATAATCCAAATAAATAATATTTAGAGATGGCGTAGAAGATCCTAAGGTTTCTCAAAAATACTACTGATTATGGATTATTGCTTGAGAGAATCAGAAATAGAATGGTAGAAATCTACATTGATGATAGTTGGATTAGAGAACTCACTGACAGTATTGTGAGTCAACATATGAATAATCCAAATGAAGAACATTTAGAGATGGTGCAGTAGATTCTAAGATTTCTCAAGAAGACTACTGATTATGGTTTATTATTTGAGAGAATCAGAAACAGAGAGATAGAAGTCTACACTGATGCAAGTTGGATCGGAGAACTCACTGATAGAAGGTCAACCACAGGTTATTACTCCTATGCGTGAGGAAAATTGGCCACATTAAAAAGTAAGAAACAAGATGTTGTCTTTAGAAGCAGTGCAAAATCAGAGTATCGAGCACTTGCTTTAGAAAGTTGTGAAGGGATTTCGATTCAAAAATTGTTGAGGAAAGTGGGGTGTACCTATGATAGGCCTATACAAATGTTTTGCAATATTCAAGTAGTTATTAGTATTGTCAAGAACCCTGTGCATCATGACATGACCAAACATATTGAAATTAATATACACTTTATCTTTAAAAAACTTAATTGTGGAACTATACAGCTAAGTTACATCCCGACACACCAAAAAGTTATTAATGCCTTCACCAAAGCTCTCCTGTTAAGCAACTTCTCAAAGTTTAATACCAAGTCTGGCTTCTACAACATCTACGACCCAGTTTGAGGGAGGGTGTGAAAATGTAGAAGGATCAACCTCTCTATTAATTGGAGACAGTTTGGGAAACTGCTTGATTAATTTTATTCTTTTCCTATTTAAGTTCATTTTATGAATTATTTCCTTTCCATGTTTAGGCTAGGTATATTTTGTAAGATTGTAAATTAGGAGGGACCGGTTTACCAATGCATGTAACCTTAAGGTTGAAGATTGAATAATAAGAATTTTGAGAATTCCCTCTTAATTTTTACTTCGCGTACTGATCACATCCCCTTTACAAAGAGGTGAGCATCAATTGCAAAAAAAAATTTTAAAAAGCAGGAAAATCTTTACAAGAAATCAGGGATTCAATCCGAAGTTACAAACAATAAAAGCAATTTCAACTAAGGCAATTGGCGATTAGGCCAGCACTTGAATTGCTCAGAAACAAATCACTCAATAGGTTAAATTTGTAGCTCTTAGAAGAGGAGCTTTCTCAAGAATATTAATTTCTTTCATACTATACCAAATCTTCTCAACTCCATAGAATCCTCTCAGTGGCAACCTAATCCACTTGGAAAATATCTCGACCAATCTTCTATGCATCCCCTTGGAATGTCCTGATTCCCTAGTCATATATGCCCCCTTAGTAATTTTGATTAGGTTTATTAAAACTCCCCTGATATGTTCCATCATTATTAATACAAAAATTAACAATACATAAAGCAAATTCATTGTTAGATTTTGCATATATGAACTTCATTGCAAGTCTCTAAGATGTTAACCTTTCATCAATCCCTCATATTCTAAAACTGACTGAAAAAATATCAGGAAATGTGGGAATGCCAATGAAGAAAGAGGTGTTCACCAATGGTATCTCTCATAAAACTCATCCTCAAAGAAAATTGTTAGTGTACATTTGAGTTTTGAATTGAAGTGGACATTAAGAAACATAATCCACCATTTATTTCAATTGCCATATTATACAAACTAAAAGCACTATTGTTATTTTTAATAGGACCATGAAGCGATATACATAATGTACACAGGACCATAAATTTTAGTTAGTATATCAAAATAACATACCGAGACAAATTGAAGCCAACCTTTCCTTTTTGTAAGAGAAATAAAATTCGCTCATTGGTTCTATTCAAAATTTGCACGCCAATAAAATCAGGTCATCAGCTGTTGGTTCTACCAATTCTACCCCATAGGCGGCCAAAATTTGCGTAATATTACACAATTTACACAAAATTATATTTTCAGATCATTTTCTAATTTAATAATAAATACGTCACCTCCACCAAAATCCTTAATGAATTCCAACCAATGTGAAGGAAACGTAGTAATCAAAAATACAGAATTCATAGCTTCTAAAACATTAAATTTTATGTGGACATACAGAAATTCAGTGGATTAAAACAACGCAAAGCAATGAGTAGTTAAATACCTGTGTCCCATATAGCTAATTTCAACTTTTTGCCACCTATTGTTACCATCTTTACCTTGAAATCCACACCTATACAGAAATATGTTACAAAAATATAGACAAGGAAAACATGAATAAAATATGCCACACCATAGAGATTGCCAAAATTATATTAGGTATCAGAAAAGAGTAATTGCATTTATATCTAAAACTGCAAGACCTTAACTAAAGGTAGGTCAAAAGACCTGCCAAAACATCATTTGACAATCTATCCGCATTTCCACCTAATTTTTTTCATAGACGGTACTGTTTATGCACAATGTCAAGAAAATAAATAAATAAAAAATTTTGTAAAGCACAAATATTTAGTAACTTTTGATATGCTGGAGTATAAATGAACTCGATCTTCCAACTGCACAGATTCATGTGATCGGTAAAAGCCAGACAGCCAATATGACTTGCCAATTCAAGGAAAATTAGAATCTTGCATATGACGGATAGAATTATATTGTTTAGGTCGTGAAATGTTACATTGGTTTACAAGATTAATTGACAACAAGCTTTACAGTGGTGGATCTCACATACTTCCTCAAGTAAAAAATTCCATTGAAATCAACTACCAAAAAGCTTACAACAACAACAATCCTTTATCCTACTACTAAATGGAGTCGGCTACATGAATCCTTTTTCTCCATTGCGTCCTATTGAGCATCATATTTTCATTTAATTCTAATATCATTTTTTATACAATATGCCCAAGTCTTTTTAGATCTACCTTTGTCTTTATTAACATAAGTCAAATCTTAAACATCCACTCTCCTAATAAAATCATCAGATGGTCGATGTTTAATGTGACCAAACCACCATCTAAGACGATTCTATCTAATCTTGCCTGCCCTTGGAGCTACACCAACCCTTCACAAATACATTTGTTTTGCATTTTGCCTCTACGTGCCAAGCCAGTCATCCACCTAAGCATTCTCATCTCAGCAACACTTAACTTAGTTTTATGCTTCTCTTTTAAAGGCCAACATTCAACGCAATAAAGCATTGCAAGTCTTACCACCATCTTACAAAATTTTCCTTTTAAGTATAAGCGGTATTTTTCTATCACACAATAGGCCCAATGCATTCCTCTACTTCAATCAACCAACTTGAATTCTACTACTAACGTCCCCATCAATATCACCATCACTTTGAACAATAGACCCGAGATATCTAAAATGTTAACACCTTTTAATGATTTGATCACAAATAATTTCAACTTTACCAGTAGATCTACTACTACTAAAATTACAATTCATATATTCAATTTTAATTCTACTCAAGCAAAAGCCTTTAAACTCTAGTGTAGACCTTCATAATTCAAGTTTCTCCTGGACTCTTTCTCTAGTCTTATCCAAAAGAAGGATTTCATTTATGAAAAGAATACATCAAAATACATCCTCTTGTAAATGTCCAGTAAGAGCATCCATAACTAAAGCAAAAAGATATGGGTTTAAAGTCGATCTCTTTTGTAATCCAACTGAAATAGGAAATTACTTAGTTAATCCTCCTTCTGTTCAAACACAAGTAACAACTCTAGAATGCATATCTTTAATGACTTGAATATAAGTCATATCAATACATTTGTTTTTTAGAACTCTCCAAAGAACTTCTCTTGGAATCTTATTGTAGGCTTTTCTAAATCAATCAAATGTAAATCCTACTTATTTTCTCTACACTTCTCCATTAAACCTCTCAATAAATGAAGAGCTTCCATAGTAGACTTGCCCGGCATAAATTCAACTGATTATGAGAAATCTTTATATCAGATCTTAGGCTCCGTTTGGGACCGCTTTTTTGCGANAATTTTAAGGCAATTACAAAAATCTGAAACTCGATATTTACTAATCAACCACCCTCTTTCATCCATTGTTCATATTATCATTAAAATATCAAAATTTTAGTAAAGGGTCTAACCCAAATATTTCATTTTTGAAATTTATAAGCGTAGCACCCAATTCTTATGCATTTACGTATCTCACACCTAAACCTTCGAACTTCGAGTGGTATTCCCCTTTTCATTTTTATGAAGTACTCAATAATTTCAGTTAAGGGCCCAACCCAAATTCTTCATTTTGGAAATTTACATGCGTAGCACCCAATTCTTATGCACTTAATGTATCTCACACCTAAACCTTCAGGCTCCGTTTGGGGCCGCTTTTTTGCGGCTTCGCGGCCCTAAATCGCGATAATTTGATGTTTGGCTCGGAGCTTCGCGGCAATTGAAAGCTAACGCGGAAGAAAAGCGGAAAGCCATATCCTTCACACGGCGCAGCTTTGCAGCGTGAAAAAGACTTGTTTTGCCCCTCGCGAAAAAGCCCGCGATCTTCTTCCCGCCTCGTCCCGCCCTCCCGCACACCCGCACGCCCGCACGCCCGCACGCCCGCGATCTCTTCCTACCAATCTCGCCCGCGGATCGCCACTCTTCCTCCGAATCCCGCGGATCGCCGGAGTGGATCAATTTCTTCCTCTGAATCCCGTGAATCGCCACTTTAGCCCGCCATCTTCTTCTCCGAATACCGCGGATCGCCGGAGTGGGTCGATTTCTTCCTCCGACTCCCGCGGATCGCCCTCCCGTGAGCGACCAGGTTCTTCTTCTTCCCCGCGATCTTCTTCCCCTCTCTTCTTCCTCGACAAGGACCACATCTTTCTTCCCCCCGCTCTTCTTCTTCGGCCTTCTTCTTCCCCCCCGCTCTTCTTCCGCGTTCTTCTTCCACGCTCGTCTTCCTCCACCAGCACCACAGCCAATGGGAGCTTCGTCTTCACATATGATTGACGAAATTCTTCAAACTATTTCTGAACTAGCTGTTGTGCCTCTTCTATTTCTCAGCATTCTTTAGAATCATTTCTTGTTTTCTGCTTATAAGTTTTAAAGCTCAGCCTTATCATATATATATGGTTTTATTGTGTATGATAATACATTATTCAACCAAACTNGGATATTGATCAAAGATATTAAATACTCGAAATATATTAAATAGCTAATAAAAAAAATATTAAGTACTCAAATTTTTTTAATTTAGCTAAAAATAGGGCCAAAGAACATCCGAGGCACTTGCTACAAGAAAGCTAATTGAATGTGATAATCAACCCCTCGATATAGCCAATTCAAGGAAGTTCTAAGTCCACAGTTTCTCTGACTATCCTATGGAGACTCTAAATACCCTTTATCAGGAATCGAAGATAGTCAACCATGTTGGATCAGTCGATCAAACTATATTGATCAAACTCAACCGACCGAGCTGACCCCGTCAGTCGAAGTCAACTAAATTTACTCGATCAAGTCAGAATGTAGTCGAGTGATAGGTTCATACTTGTAAAATACCAACAATGCCTTAGTACATACCTCATCTAAATGAGACAAAAAAGTAATATCACAATTGTAATATGTCTTCTATAAATAGAAGAGACATTTTTATGAAGAATGCACTATTCATCTTTGCATTCTTTCTCTCTCGTACTCTTCTAATTTATGCTCTTGTACATTCAAAAGTGGAATACACGGATCTTGAAGTAATTTGAAGGTCCAGATCAAAAGTTAATAAAGCCAACAGGCTAGAGAATTGTTAACCGACTCACAACTAGTTGACTGAATGAAGGTCCAACTAGGTCGACCAAAAGTAGATAATTTCCAACAGCCTAACAATAATCTAGTAGCTCCGACAACCTCACAAGTATTAATATAAAGCTGTCTCTATAACTCCTCTAAAGTTCTCCAAAAATCACCCAGAAACAAACAAACTCTCTGAACATCCTAAAATTAACCAACTGTCTCTCTCAAAGCCGGCCGACTTTCCAAAGCGAAGACCGACTGGTACCCAAATAAGATATCCAAAGACNGAAATGAATGCTTAGGCAAATGACCTAGTTTTAAAAAGGAATTATAGATAATATAATTGTACATATTTTTTTTATAAAGGAAATGCAAACCAAAAATGATTCATCCAATCACTTCTAGTATTTGATAGTTATTTTATTGTAGTGGATAGGGATATTGATCAAAGATATTAAATACTCGAAATATATTAAATAGCTAATAAAAAAAATATTAAGTACTCAAAATTTTTTAATTTAGCTAAAAATAGGGCTAAAGAACATCTGAGGCACTTGCTACAAGAAAGCTAATTGAATATGATAATCAACCCCTCGATATAGCCAATTCAAGGAAGTTCTAAGTCCACAGTTTCTCTGACTATCTTATGGAGACTCTAAATACCCCTTATCAGGAACCAGGCTGGATCAGCCGATCAAACTATATTGATCAAGCTCAACCGACCGAGCTGACCCCGTCGGTCGAAGTCAACTAAACTTAATCGATCAAGTCACAATATAGCCGAGCGATAGACTCATACTTATAAAATACCAACAATACCTTACTACGGACCCCATCTAAATGAGACAAAAAAGTAATATCACAATTGTAATATCTCATCTATAAATAGAAGAGATATTTTTTATGAAGAATACACGATTCATCTTCGCTTGTTATTCTCTCTCTCCTACTTTGCTAATTTATGCTCTTGGATATCCAAAAGTGGAATACACGGATCTCAAACTAATTTGAAGGTCCATATCAAAAGTTAATAAAGCCAACAGGCTGGAGAATTGTTAACCGACTCGCAACTAGTTGACCAAATGAAGGTCCAACTAGGTCGACCATATGTAGATAATTTCCAACAGCCTCACAATGGTCTAGTACCCCGAAAACTTCACAAGTATCAATATAAAGCTTTCTCAATAACTCCCCCAAAGTTCTCCAAAAATCACAAAGAAACAAACAAACTCTCTGAACATCCTAAAATTGACCAACTCTCTCTCAAAGCCGGCCGACTTTTCAAAGCGAAGTCCGACTGGTACCCAAATAAGATATCCAAAGATCCGCCAACCAAATTGTCCCGAAACATAAGAATATGTAAAATTGGTTACAAATATAAAAATAATATTAATATTATGTAAATTTCATTAAAATTGGAGCAAATGTTGTAATCTCCTACTTTCTGAACCAATCATCGCTTAATTATTCAAAAACTTTCCAAGCCAGGCATCTAATCCATTCCCAAAACAAATAACTTCAAACCAACGCAACAGACTCCTCCCTCCCACGTGTCCACATTCGCTTACACGTGTCAAAACACCCATCCCACGTGTCCACCTCCCCCATCCTCCCCCAACGCTATTTCATCTCCCCCTCCCTCCTCCCTTCACCTCCATCCCATCCATGGACACCTCCACTCTCCGGCAACGCCCCAAAAACTCCGACGACAAACGCGCCATTCGCGAAAAAAAGCTCGTCAAAGCCAAACGCGGCCTCCGCTCCCTCTCCATCGCCGTAACTCTCCCTCTCATCTTCTCCCTCCTCTCCTCCTTCCTCTCTCCTCCCCTGCCCCCGCACAGCAACACAGAAGAAACAATATGGTGGTACCCGCCCGCATGGCTGATCCATGCGGCCTCCGCTGTGACGTCAGGCCTGATGGGCTTAGCGGCGTGGCTCGTCTGGGCGGAGGGCGGCATGAGGAGGAGCGCCGGGGCAGCAATTCTGTTTGCTGCGCAGCTTGTAATTGGGATTTTGTGGGGGTGGTTTGCGGGTGCGGGTTGGATGGGGGTGGCGGTGGCCGGCGCGCGGGTGGCAGCGGTGGTTGCTTGCGGCAGCTCGTTCTGGCGCGTGAATCCGTTTGCGGGGAATTTGGTTACTCCATGTGCTGCGTGGGCGGCCTTCGCGGTTTTCCTTAGTTATAAGTTGATGTGATGTGTGATGTGTGTGTATGTATGAAGTTGGAGAGCATATGAAAATGAAATTGGTGTGAATTTTGGGTTTGGAAATAAGGCTCAAGTCTGGTTCGAGAAGAATTTGATTTGAAATTTTGGATGAGTGTTCGTGTTTGATTTCGATTCGAGTCAAAATTCAAATTTTTGAATTTAATTTGTTTAACATACAATCTTAGCATTATTATGGCCGTTAAAGATTCGATCTTGAGTTGAGTTGGAGTAGGCTTAAAAAAATTTGATTTTGGATGGTGGCTTGATTCGTTTATTTTGATCTGAGTCAAAATTGAAATCAATTTTTAAGGGATTAACGATCTTCGAGTTTAATTCACAGTCATGGCGATGGTGTCTTTTCTAAATTTTTCTTTTTTAATGAAAAGAGTTTATTTTTATATTTGAGTAGGACTTGCAATTGCAATTACTAATGCAATGCTTTGTGAAAATTTGAAATTGGTATATTAAATATTTTAATGCAATGCTTCTTTTTAAAAAATAAATTTGCTTATGAACATAAAATATAATTGGTACATCAAAATATAATATATAATTATTTTATTCAGATTGTATGAGAAATTTTAGGATTTAGTAAGCCTGTTCATGCCGCATTGCTCTTGGATTTAATAAATATGAATTTAAGTGGAGAAGGTAGAATTAGAATTCTAAATTTGAAAATTCCTACATACATTTACATAACTTGTATGGCTGGGTTTCATAAGTCCATGTATTAGTTTACTCCTACATACCGTTGTAATTCCACACCCACAACGGTGGTTTGATGGCAATGATTCATGGGTAATGGCACCAACTGTCAGGCAAAAGTGATCCAGTGGTGGCCACAACATTTTGATGAAGTAGTGGTTGATGAAAACCTCTTAACAGCGGTGGTCCTGTGACAATGATGGTGATGGCTAAACAATGGTGATTCAACAGTGGCGATGAGCACACAACAGTTGCTCGGTGGCGGTGATGGTGATGGCTGCATAATGATGCTCTAGCAATGGTAGCCCCTTGACGCTAGTTGTCGATGATGATGGTGGTTGTGGTGGTTGGGTCGCGGTGGCGGCCCGATGATAATGGTTTGGTGGCAATGTCGATGTTGGTGGTCTGGTGTCAATGATTCGACAGTTGGTAATGACACCGTGGTTTAATAATGGTGGGTTGAAGGCCCGACATTGGTGCTTCGATGGGGATGATAATGGTGGCTCAAAAGTTATGGTTCAAAGGTGTGCTAACTCTATTTTGCAGGATGATCGTTTTGGCCACTCAAGACATGACTTAAGGAATCAACCTCAACTAAACAAAATTCTAGGATAGCTTGATATCAACTACTTTGAATAGAAAAGAATGTCATTCTTTCCCTTGACATTATCTATGAATTCTCTCAGAAAAAAATTAACTTTAATTGAAAGTTTTCTTAAATAATTATGAATTATTTAAGATGTGATTAACTATAGGGACTTGTTTTCATAGAAAGTTGTGAACCCCGAAATAAGTACATAAATCTGACATGATGTTTTTGTAAGAATTCATTGGTAACAATGAAATCTTTGTGGAAGCTCCTTAGACATTTTTTTTGTTTTCTTTATTATTTGCCTTACTTCCCTGATTTCTCCTCTCTTATATCCATCAACATAGTATGAGTTGGAAGAATTCAGGAAAGTAGGCAACATAACGATAAACAAATTGGCGATTCCTCAATATCGATATCAAAAACTGACATACTCGAAAAAGAATTGGTGACTTCGGTGACATCCAACGGCGACAACTGTAAACTTTATTTGGGTTGACTCTCTTTAAAGGTAACTCAACATTGCTGATAATTATTTAGATATGTCTCATAAAATGGTTTTGACATTAAGAATCCTACATACTATAACATATATTATCAACATCACTGATCCCACCAACTCATTATAAAATATTCATATAATTTACCAATTAAGTAGGGCATGATGTGGGTATTGCCTAAAAAGCTCTTTAAATCTTTCTCAAGCCTCATAAATAGAATCATTATCCATTTGGACGAAGGATGTAATTTGATTTGTTTGTTTGACCATTTTGGATAGAGAGTAATATTTAGCAAGGAATTTTTATGCATGTTCGTTCCAAGTTATGATAGACGCAAAAGATAAAGATTTAAGCCACATTTTAGCTTTATTCATAAGAAAAAAAAACTTAAGCTTAACAACATCATTTGAGATGTATTTATACCTAATAATAACACGTTTATCTAAAAAAATTGTTGTATGTAGAGTTAGTTAAGGTCTTTTGTTTTTATACCTCCAAATAATTATTTTGTACCATCTGCATTATTGCTTGTTGGTATTGGCTTGAATGGTTCGGCGATTAATAGTTTGGTGTAATTTCTCTACCATATTATTAACAAAATCTCCAAGTAGTATTGGATGGTCATTCACTCCTTGAGGCTTTTCCATCATTCCCACTTAAGTATTTTTTATATATTTTGATTTATAAATTTTTATTAGTTCATCTAATTTTAGGGCTAAAAGGTATTAAATGATCACTTTAAATCCTATGCATATAGCTTAAGACAAACTAGAAATCCTAAACTAACAAATATGAATAATGAACAAATATTATAAAAACAGGAGAGACACGATAATACATACAGGTACAAAGTAAGCTACACAAGACACAAGTTGTTGTATTAGCAAGGTAGCACTACAATGCTATTCAAACAACGTTGCGAAGTTAGCAAGGTAGCATTGTGATGTCACTCGATAAAAATTTCCTTTTTCTGAAAAAAAAGACAACTAAGTTTTCGCAATTTGAACACAATAAAGATGCAATAATACATGATACTAAAAATAATATAAGTAATAGCACAATAAACACTAAAACAATGAGCTTTAACTTTAAATTTTCAACTAATATTAACCAACATCCATAAATTAATTTTATTTCACGAAAAAAGTGTCAAAAATTTGATCCACCGTGTAGTGATGCATGTCATGCATGACTCATGCAAGTATACGTATCTATCAAGTAGTGTTTAGATTTTTTAAGTCGAGTTATCAATCTCACAAGGAATATATTTTTCTCAAATTAACTTAATTACAAGTATATTAATCCTCAATTTAATTCGAAGGCTTACATTTTTAAAAATGTTTCTTTAACTCTTAACTTCAAAGGCCATGATGTGGTGCTACGTCGCTACCACTGGGTGCAATAATGTTGGATCCAAGCGTCGGGTTTCATAATAAATGGCACTGCCTTTAGGGCATTGAATGTGCAGTGGGGTGTTTGGTTCAAGCGTTGTAGTGCCGTGCTCTCATGTTTTCTACTCTAGAATTCTAACATTGGGAGTCATGACGTTGGGGGCTATCAAAACGAGCACCATGATGTTATATACTTGACCTTAGGGTGTTGGGTTGAAATTTACAGATGTCCTCTTAAAAATAGCTTCTATTCGTACCAAAATGATTTAAAAAGATCTTACCGGGCCTATAAAGCTAATACCAAAATTGTTTCCCATATACCTCTAAATGATTAAAAAAGATCTTACTAGGCCTATCTAATCATCATATCCTCCACCTNAATTATCATTGCATATCTTGGAGTTAACATCAATTATTTATTATTTTATATTGGAAATAATTAATGTAAAAATAAATTGTTTGGCATTGATAGACCATCAATAAATGATTATTTCACTTTTTAAAAAATTAATATGGTGATATTTTTATGTGATATGAAAGATTTAGGTGGTATAAATATAAAAAAATAAAACTTAGGTGTTAGATATATAAATATATAAGAATTGGGCGGTAGGCATGCATGTAAATACCCCATTCTACAATGAGAAAATATTACATCCGAAGTCCGGGCATAGGAGTCCCAATGTAGAGTTATGTCTGGACTCATATTAAAATTTGGTGTCTTGTCTAAAAATCAAAATAGCCTAAAGTCCGACCCGGTCATGGAGTACAACATGGTTGCACTCAAATTTTTTCTTCAGTGCGACCATGTCATACAATGACTTTCACATTGAATTATTTTTTTGAATGTTTTTTTTTACTTAGTACAACATAATTGTACTGAAGAAAAACCTCGAGTACAATCTTGTTGTACTCTATGATTGGGTTGGACTTTAGGCTTCTCCGATTATTAGACAAGAACATGTATCAAAATTTAATTGGAATCTAGACGTAACTCTATGTTCAGACTCCATACATTATATTTGTCATTCCATACACATGAATTCATGCATAATAACCATGAAATCTAATTTCTTCTACTTTAAATTTGAATCAGGATCGCCATCTCGAAATAGCCTTTCATTCTCCCACGCGAGGCACACAATAAAATCACCCACTCCATGCCGCCCCAGAAGCTCGAAATCCTTAAATCAATGGAGAATTGGGCCAAAGATAACCTCTTGATTCATCTGAGATCAGTTGAGAAATCATGGCAGCCGCAAGATTTCATGCCTGACCCTTTCGCCGAAAGCTTCCACGTCGAAGTTAGATAACTCAGAGAACGCTTGAAGGAGACTCCCAACATTACTTCTTCATCTTGGTGGGCAACATAATTACAGAGAAAATTCTCCCAACTTAACAAACCATGCTACGTGCGTGACAAAATCGGTGTGAGACTCATGGCTCGTGAATATACTCACTACAAAATCGGTGTCAATTTTCAAGAAGTCCATGAACTTTCAAAAGTATGACATGTCTGCTAAGGAAAAAATAAAATAATTAGAAGTGAAGATGTCCATACCAAAGTATAGATCAATATAACACTTACAAAACTATAAGTGCTATATTGATTCACTAAATAACAAGAAAAAATTATGTAAGGAACAAGAAAATTATTTTTACATGAAACCACATGACTAACAGAATTAACGACTCCGTATAAACACAATAGGAACTGCTTTCGTGCATCACTATCAGCCATCTTCCTCGTAAATGCCAGACAACTCGTATTAATAATAGGGGCATTTACATACATACCATCCAATTCCTGTGTATTTTTATATCCGACACCTAAACTTTAATTTTTACATTTATAACACCCAGATATTTCATATCACAACAAAAATACCACTATTTTAACTTCTGAAAAGTGAAATACAACTTTTCATGCATAAGAAAAGTGGTATATATGTGAAAATTGAAGCTTAGTTGTAGGATATGTTAATGCATAGGAATTGAGTGGCATGTATGTAAATCTTCTTTAATAATATGAACATGAGATTAGCCTCAGTACTTAACAAAGTGGCCTCACCATTGATCAAGGGATAGTTAAGGCAACCTTAATTCTGAAATTATTTAATTCTAAATAAACAACATATATATGACTTTACACTAACCGTCACTAACCACAACATCCGACATACAAAGAAACCATCAAGTAGAATAAAATAATTTTCTCAAATGAGAATAAAGCAATAATCAAAATAGAGGTCAAGATGCTCTTGAAAACCAACTTCAATTGGGATGTGCATTCTCTTGAGTACTTTCAATATTATTATAGTTAGTCCTACATACAGTTGAAAAACAATCCATCCAAGCAGAAAAATATTAATGGACACTCTTTAAGTATTTCAAGTACACAAAATCTTCTTACAATCACTCATATCTAAGTGGACCAAATGTGCCACAACATTTTCTCTCTACTCGAGTAAAATAAAGTCACTCGTAAAGAATATTTTATATCTCAAATGAGCCAATTCTATTTGGACATTCTCTTTACCCTAGCGAGCAAAATCCACTTGAGAGAATTGTGCCCTTTTAATGGATCAAATCCACTAGTATTTTCTCTGCATAAGCAAATCATATTTGTTCAAGCATTATTCATGTCCTTGCACTCTAAATATTTAAACTTTTTTGAGGCAATTAGAATTTTTTTTCTAAGTAATTTGATCATTTATAAACACTAGAAAGCAGTTGAGTANCTCTAAATGATTAAAAAAGATCTAACTAGGCCTATCTAATCATCATATCCTCCACCCTTTTATTAGCTTGACTATTCATACTTAACTTTGGCACTCCAACTCTCATAATAGGATGAGAAGTTCACCTACATTTAAGGGTCCGTTTGGGGCCGTTTTTTTGCGGCTTCCCGACCCCGAATCGCGACTATTTACTGTTTGGCTCGAAGCTTCGCGGCAAAATAAAGTTAACGCGGAAGAAAAGCGGAAAGTGATATCCTCCCCGCGGCACAGCTTCAGAGCGTGAAAAAGGCTTGTTTTGCCCCTCGCAAAGCCCTCGTCCCGCCCGCCCGCGATCTTCTTCCTCCCAATCTCTCGCGCGCAATTTCTTCCTCTGAATCCCTCGGATTGCCACTTCCGCCCGCTAACTTCTTCTCTGAATACCACGGATCGCGTCGATAACTTCCTCAGAATCCCGCGGATCGCCCTCCCGTGCGCTCGTCCCATCGATCTTCTTCCCCGCGATCTTCTTCCCCGCGCGCTCGTCCCCTCGTCTCCAAGTCCCGTGAATCGCGACCAGGTTTTTCTTCTTCCCCGCGATCTTCTTCCACTCTCTTCTTCCTCGACCAGGACCGCATCTTCCGCTTTCTTCTTGCCCCGCTCTTCTTCGGCCTTCTTCTTCCCCCTTCGGCCTTCTTCTTCCCCCCGCTCTTCTTCTGCACACTCGTCTTCCTCTCATTGATATTAGTCTCAGTGATCTGGATTATGTACAACGAAGCATCTTTTTTATCAGTCGAGCAATGTTGATTTTCGTTTTCTAATAAGATTTGTTTATTTAGATGTTCCTAGTTCTACATAACACTGAATTTTTATATATTTTCATATCTATATACATAACTCTCAAATTTAGGTGTGAGATACTTAAATCCATAAGAATTATGTGCTCCGCATGTAAATTTCTCATAAAAAAAATTATTATAGGGTGGGATATGTAAATTTGCTATATAAAAAAATAAATAAACACTAACTTTCATATCGTGTACTTGTGTTGGTCAAAAAATGACATGACTTATAAAGTTATCTTCAGTGGATTTTTGGCTTAGTTCTGTGTGATCATGAAAAATCGAAAGAATTACTTTGGAACGACATCTTCTTTGTTTCTCTGCTTTTACCAGTTTTCTTTTCTTCTTTTTTGTGCTGTAGAATTCTTGCAAACAGACAATCTGCTGCAAGATCTAAAGAGAGAAAGATAAGGTACACTAGTGAGCTTGAGCGCAAGGTGCAAATGCTTCAGACGGAGGCAACTACCCTCTCAGCACAGCTTACTCTGCTACAGGTATTCTAGTTTCATCCATATATCTAACTGAATGTTTTTCGAGTAAACCTTATTTAGCNACATTTGATTTGTGTTAGATCCTCTATACTAATTATCATATAGTAATATCAAATAATTAATAAATAAAACCAGATACATGGAATGATAAGTTGATGGTGACTCTATTAGAACATTTTGCTTGTTGGCATTACGACTAAATCTGTATGTGTGTGTAGTTTTCTATTTGTAACTGGCCTTTAAAGGTTCTGTAGCAGTTTTGGGTGTGGGATATTTTCATGTTGACCTAGATATCAGGGGACTATGCCCTTCTTTTGCTTCGACAACTTTGCATGATTTATTTCTCTCATTTTGAGGAGCCTGGTTTAATTAAAGTGTACAGTGAATTTTTTTAAAGTCGAACAAATAACTAATAAAATTTATTTAAGTATTTTTATGATTAAAACTTTTTTTTTTGGTTATAACCCTATCAAAGTCATCTAATCAAATGAATATTTTAAGTAGCTTTCACTTGAGTTAATTCTCTGCACATATACAGTAGAATTATTATGNCTAATAAAATTTATTTAAGTATTTTTATGATTAAAACTTTTTTTTTTGGTTATAACCCTATCAAAGTCATCTTATCAAATGAATATTTTAAGTAGTTTTCACTTGAGTTAATTCTCTGCACATATACAGTAGAATTATTATTGTTGTTACTGAGAATATTATTTTACATTTTCATGCATAAGCATCCGCTTGTTTCATTTCATTTCCTTTATTTTGCTTTTTTGTCGCATGGGCAAATAATTGCAAAAAAATGTCAAGGCTGGGTTTTATTATTGCAGTCTTTTTTATTTTGTCATATCCCAATCAAAGGCATTTGATAAAGCCAATGATTTCCAAGTGGCCTTCTTTGTTTTTATAATAGCTTTCATATGTATCCATTCCAAGNGTGCAGTGATGCATAAGTCAGTCATGCAAGTACACGTATCTATCAAGTAGTGTTTAGATTTTTAAGTCTGAGCTATTAATCTCACAAGGAATATGTTTTTCTCAAATTAACTTAATTACAATTATATTAATCCTCAATTCAATTTGAAGGCTTACATTTTTGAAAATGTTACTTTAACTCTTAACTTCAAAGGCCATGATGTGGTGCTATGTCGCTACCACTGGGTGCAATAATGTTTGATCCAAGCATCGTGTTTCATAATAAATGGCACTATCTTTTTAGGGCATTGAATGTGCAGTGGGGTGTTTGGTTCAAGCGTCGTAGTGCCGTGCTCTCATGTTTTCTACTCTAGAATTCTAACATCGGGAGTCATGACGTTGGGGGCTATCAAAACGAGCACCATGATCCTTAGGGTGTTGGGTTGAAATTTACAGTTGTCCTCTTAAAAATATGTTCTATTTGTACCAAAATGATTAAAAAAGATCTTACCAGGCCTATAAAGCTAATACCAAAATTGTTCCCCATATACCTCTAAATGATTATAAAAGATCTTACTAGACCTATCTAATCATCATATCCTCCACCCTTTTATTAGCTTGACTATTTATACTTAACTTTGGCACTCCAACTCTCATAATAATAGGATGAGAAGTTCACCTACATTTAAAGATCTACCATTATTGAGACAAGACTATGACATAAATTGATTTATTTCCAGAAAAAAACTGATTTGTAATATATGTTATTTATGAAATTTTAAAAGGCATGCATGAAAATAACCCTAATAATGATAAATACATTTCCCCTTTTTATCCAATAAAGAAAATTAGATTGATCCGACGGCTGGGATTGTCCCATCTTCGACCCACTTGATCGGCCGGCTTNAAGACTATGACATAAATTGATTTATTTCCAGAAAAAAACTGATTTGTAATATATGTTATTTATGAAATTTTAGAAGGCATGCCCTAATAATGATAAATACATTTCCCCTTTTTATCCAATCAAGAAATTAGATTGATCCGACGGCTGGGATTGTCCCATCTTCGACCCACTTGATAGGCCGGCTGAACCTAGACCATGCCCTAATCCTTCGCCGCGCTCGGATTCCTTCTTTAAAAGGTGCGCCGCAGGCTCCGGAGAAGCAACCAGCCGTTGAATCCGAGGCTCGATCTCGGATTCAGCAGTTCAACGATTCAAATCCCTCGAGTGATCCGCTTCCCTACGGTCTTATTTGCAGGTTCTTCTTCAACTTTCTCCCTCTTTCTTGGTTCCCAAGATCTCTCTCTTTCGTCTTGATATTCGACGGAGTACGATCACGATAATGTTATTTTTGGTTTTTAATAATTTTGATGTGCTAGGGATTCGAGATGTGTGGCGGATCTTTGAATTTTGTTGCCGTGTGATTTNAGGTTATTGGAAGTTATGGTCCATTATGTGGTTCTAAGATGTTTTGGTGTTTAATTCTTTTATCTTTTATAAATTTGATATTCTGTTGTTTAAAATTGCAAAATGTAATTATCTTGCTGTTGGAAAATATAACTATGAGAAATATATTGTGGTAGTTTAATGGAGCAATTAGCAAAGAAACAAAAATTAGGAGAGAAAAATCAAGGACCTTCAGTACTATTTTATAACTGCGTATTCCCTAAATATTTATTTAACTGCATATTCTCTAAATATCTAATACCTAAACTTTACTTTATTCTACTTTCTAATTGATTTTACTATTGTGTTTCATGACTTTGTTTTATTATAGTAATAACATGGATAGTAAGCCTAAAGAGGATGCTACACCCGCATTGTGGGAAAAATATACGAAAATAATATTTTGCAATCTTTGTANGACGGAGGCAACTACCCTCTCAGCACAGCTTACTCTGCTACAGGTACTCTAGTTTCATCCATATAGCTAACTAAACCTCCAGTATTTTATAACTGCGTATTCCCTAAATATTTATTTAACTGTGTATTCCCTAAATCTCTAACGCCTAAACTTTACTTTATTCTACTTTCTAATTGATTTTAATGTTGTGTTTCATGACTGTGTTTTGTTATAGTAATAACATGGATAGTAAGGCTAAAGAGGTTGCTATACGTGCATTGTGGGAAAAAGATACGAAAATAATATTTTGTGATCTTTGTATTAAAAAGATTGAACGGGGAAATCGACCAACGACCCATTTCAATAAAGAAGGGTGGCAAAACATTATAAAAAATTTCAAGGAATGTACAGGCAGGGAATATGACAGGTTGCAAATGAAAAACAAGTGGGACCAAACGAAGAAGGAATGAAAAATATGGAAGGAATTGAAAAGGGATTCTACCGGTCTTGGTTGGGATCCAGTAAAGCGAACAGTTGATGCACCCGAGGAATGGTGGGCTGAAAGACTTGCGGTGAGCTTTGTTTATAAACTTTTTTATTTTGTAACTTTCTATTTTGTTATAATTGAGTGTCTATCAATTTTTGTGTAGGTGGTGCCTGCTGCAAAAAAGTTTAAGCTTTCTGGAATTGAGTCTGAATTGGAGGAGAAACTAGACTGCATGTTTGGGGGAGTGGTTGCAACGGGGAACTATACATGTAGCCCAAGCGAGACAGGGTTCGCTGGCAATGCCGTGAATTTGGGAACCCATGGAGGTTCAGTTGATTTCGTTGACGTCCCCAGCCCAGATCAGAACGAATATGAAACCATTTCCACTTCCAAACGTCAGAGGGTTGTTGATAAAAGAAAATCTCGTGCTTCTTCTCTCAGAAATGAGTTATCCGAGGCGGTTTCTTGTTTCAAAGCAGAATGTCAGTCTTCTCATTCAAGCACAATCGCGGAGACACTTGAAATCCTAAGTACTACAGCCGAAATTTATGCAGATGAAGAGCTGTATCTGTTCGCAACAGAATTGCTAGAAGACCCGGTCCGTAGGGATTTTTTCGTGCAGATGCCTGCCGCCCGCAGAGTGGCATATATTCGGCGTTTTTACAATTGTTTGAACAATTGATATTTTTTCTATTTTTTATCACTGGATTATCTATGTTTTTCTATTTTTTTTTATCGTTTGAACAATTGATTATCATTTACATTGCATTATCGTTTGAAAACGTTTTTACAATCGTTTGAACAATGGATTATCATTTACACTGCATTATCTATTTTTTTTTTCTAGAGTTGTGCTCGTGAACTCTGTTGTACCTTCCTAATTATTTGCAAACATACTTTTTTAATTGTCTTCAACTCTCATATAAATGATAATTTTTTAGGGGAAGCATTTAGGGATACCCATCACTATGGATGCAAATAGAAGAAGACGGATGGAAACCCACAATGATACACATAGAAGAAAGCGAAGAGGGATGTTTCTGACGACAATATGTTTGATGTACGAATACTATAACACGTACATTGATCGATCGTCATGCATGACATCTTCTTATATTGACGATAAATGGGTTGGAGAGTTGCTTGCGGGGCACCCAACACGCTTTTGTAATATATTTCAAATGAGCCAGACAATATTTATCGATCTTCTGGACTTACCCTTAGGATCTCACGGTCTTCATGGATCCTCCAGGACCAATCCACGTGAGGTGCTCGTAATAACATTGTTCATATTATCCCAAAACGAGTTTATACGAGGAGCGATGGAGCGATTTCAACACTCATCAGAAACAATAAGCAGGTATTTCTCAATCGGATTGAGCGCCCTTGTTAGCTTGTCCTCTCATGTCATCAGACCCTCAGATTATAAGTTTGAGCAGATACCGGTTGAGATAGCACGTGATGCACGATATATGCCCTTTTTCAAGGTATTCTCTCGGATTCATTATAGTTAATTCTGTAAGGGCAAGCAATGATATGTCAAACCTAACATTTACTCATCAGGACTGCATTGGCGCGATTGATGGAACACATGTTGACGCACGTATCCCAAATAGTGATAAGGTGGCATTTATCGGCCGATGTGGTAGCCCTACCCAAAATGTCATGGCCGTCTGCGACTTTAACATGTGTTTCACTTTTGTTATGGCTGGCTGGGAGGGCAGCGCACATGACAGTCGAGTTTTTAAATCTGCGACACGGGATCCTAATAACAACTTTCCACATCCACCTACAGGTATGCTCGGGATCTAACTCATACAAATTGTTCAATTTATTATGCAATTATTAATTAGGATCCCTAAAATAACTTGAATTTCCGTACTAATTGTTCTATTTATTAGGGAAGTATTACTTGGTCGATGCTGGTTACCCATTGCAACGAGGGTATTTAAAGCCATTCCCTGATACGAGATATCACATACCAGACTTTGCACGTGCAAGTAACGTCACACGAGGAAGAAAGGAAATGTTTAATAAACGACATTCATCGCTTCGTGGTGTAATTGAGAGGACTTTTGGTGTCTGGAAAAAGAAATGGGTGATACTCCGTGATATGCCTCCATACAATTTTTCGAAGCAGGTACATATTGTCTGTGCTACAATGGCACTTCATAATTACATAAGAAGACATCATTCCCGTAGTGATATTGACTTTCATTTGGCGGAAGAGGATGAAGAAAATGTGCATTCGGAAGCATTTGAACATCGGCTAGGTCAGTCTTTCACAGAAGAAGAGACCGAGGCTTCCATTGCCTTCACCGTTGATGGGGAAGGTGCAAGCGAGATGGCAGAGCTGAGGGAACGAATTACTGATGAGATAGTTTGCCTATGAATGAAGAATTTGAGAATTTATTAGTTGAATATTATTAAAAATATCGCTACACTTATTTTTATTCAACTTCATATTTATCTATTCCGTTGTATGTGCGTGCCAGTATCTTCATTGTCCTTTGTTTTTTCTAAAATTGGGGTGTTTGTTTATATTTAAATTCCTATGTATTGATGTTATTAACACCTAAATTTCATCTTTTAAAAAGTGAAATATGCCTTATCATGCGTGGGCAAGTTGTAATACCATCCACCACAAATAGCTAGGAATTGTGTTGTATGCTGTAAGATTATCGTTAATTCTGGAAGTTTATTTTAGATCACGTGTATCTGTTGTTTACTACTAGGAGTTCTTATTCCACATATATTTAGCTCCTACCAAGATTTATGAGGTTTCAGGATGTGCAAACTTGATCTCATATGAAGAATTGGAGCAGCCCTTCGTCTGTTTGGATTTCTTTATACATTGAAGTTCAACTCCTACATAAGTTCTGATTTTTGGATGCTCTGTACCTCTTTCACTATTTAGCTTACTTTGTTATGATTGTTTTTGTTTTTCAAATTTAAATAGCTGCTGATTTTTATTCTTTTTTTTTTTTGGTATTGATGTTTTCAACATTCTCGTATAATAGTTTGAACTAAGATTGGAACATTGTTCAAACCTTTTTTGAACAACATTAAAAAAGTTTTGAATGTTTGATCATTAAATATTTTCATCAGTTAAAATGAATTTTAATCATTGTGTAAAAGTTGAAATTTAATCTATCATCCTAAAAGGTTTAAAAAATTAACTACCAATTCCATTACTCAGGTCACAAATGTAAAAATTAATCAAAATCATGTAAAAACTCATTGAAACACAACCAGCAAACAATTTCTGTACAACATCTATCTCATTCCAAATCATTTTAAATCTTCAGAATGTTATCTGTACAAATGTGAAGGATCTAAATCTCTGTTTAATTTACTTTCCTTTACAAAATGCAACCAACAACAAAGGCTTTGTGCATGATGTAGACATGATTATGCTTTTGCTTTCATAGAGCAGAAGATTTTCTCCAAAAATATCAGGAAAAAAAATTAAATTGGATGATTATAACTTCATTGTGATTCAGTGAATAGCATCACCTGCAATGGAGAAAACAAAAGGAATAAATATCAGGAAAAAAATGCACAAGGAATGGTTTAAAATCACTTATTTTCATATCGAGATTTATTTTAATGGGTCTATCTCATTGATAAACTCATAATCCGAAGAACAAAGGTCTTTAGGGGTATCTATATAAATGCCACTCATTCCTTCTGCATTCATATATTGGAAAATTTACGTTTGCAGCGCAAAATACTTCTGTACTTACATATGTCACTTCTAAGATTTCATATTTACATACATAGCACTTTGGTGCTTTAAACCTATGTATGAAAATGTGTATTTCACTTTTAAAAAGAGGTAATAGTACTATTTTATAAGATATTAAAGATTTGAGTGTTATGTATGTAAATATGAAACTTTGTGTGAGAAATGAAAAAACATAAGAATTGTGTGCTATGTATGTAAATGCCCATTGCATATCTAACACCTGAACTTTCCTGTTGATATTTATACGACCCAAAATTTTCATATCACATCAAAAACAACATTATTTTAACTTTTAAAATGGATAGGCAATGTGGTTTGTGCGTAAAAACCGAAGTTTAGGTATTAGGTATGTAAATGCATAGAAATCGAGTGAGTATCTATGTAAATCTTCCTGTTTCTTAAATTTATTAAGGAGGCTTTCCAAGTGGATGGAATCTATCAGATTTCAT